>ML101055.1:0-11993 GCA_003697995.1 Taxidea taxus jeffersonii
TGTAATGACTAAGCATGATGGTCAGAGAACATCTGGTCTGAAACCCAGCTCTGCCACTTATAAGCTATGTGACCTTGGGAAACTTACTGAACCTCTCTGTGCCTCAGCTTTCTCTTCTAAAAAGGTTAACTGCAGTAGTCCCCATCCCATAGGGTTTAATAGAATTAAAAGTGTTTACAGTGCCTGGAACAGATGTTTGCCATTATTATTTTACTATACATAAGCAATTAGAGGACACCCATATTGTCATGTAAGTCAAAAAATCTACATGTCTATTTCTAGAAATCAGCTTCTAAATGTAATGCCTTCCATGTCATCTGTTCCAATAATGGACTATGAGTGAACATATTCTTTCTTCCTACACTTCTTAAATCCTAGTGTACTTTTCAGCTGATGAAATTTTATCAATGACTCTTCCCCACAAAGGCTAATAATGCCTGACTATAATCAGCCCCATGTACAAACTTCAAATGTTTCCCTATGCATTTGCCACTCCCCTGAGCATGAGAAACACTCAGTAATTAAAAAGCACCCCAAAAGAAATGCCTGGGTGGCTCAGTTGTTTAAACACACACCTCCTGGTTTCCATTCAGGTCATGATCTCAGGGTGATGAGACTGAGTTTTGAGTGGGGCTCTGTGGTCAGTGTGGAGTCTGCTTGAAATTCTCTCTCCCTCTCCCTCCCACTCTGCTCCTCTCCCCTGCAATGCATGCACATGCTCCCTCAAATAAATCATTTTTAAGAAAAGCACCCTAAGAATTCCATTTAGATTATGATTTCAGTATCCAATATTACAAGACATCAGTGATTTACACTGCTTGCTGAGTTAGGAAGTCAACGTTTCTAACTTCTGAATGTTCTTGTACCTTACAAAACAGAAAACAGTATTTTCTGATTTTTTTTTCCATTGGAGTTTGCCAACTGGTTTTAAATGAAAAATCAGCAGGGAGGAAGGAATGTTCATTGTATACCAGGCTCTGGGTGGGGCACTTAAATATAAATATCTTATAAACAAGGTGAACACCAAGTGTGTATCAGAGTTGGTCTCAGTGAAGGAACCCTAATTCTAGAGCTCTGCTCAAAGACTGTCAGAGCTTAGGGTCAACTTGGATTGCTAGTCAATTAATGCCTTTTTTTACCTTCCTCTGCCAATAATTTCCTTCTAGGATCACAGAAAGAAGGGGTTCCAGTTTGGCACTATTTTTTCTCAAGTCATTCTCCTAGTAAGCCAACAGTGATAACATCTAGCATGCATTTAGTGTATCCTGCATCTCGAGCCCTGTTAGTCATTTTCTGTTGTGTTGTGATTCACTTTCAAAGGAACCATTCAGAGTCCTAAACACATAGCTCCATGTTGGGTTGAGGTCGTACAACGTGGAAATTATGAATCTTGTTCTATTCCTAAGCAAACCAATCTGGCAAACAAAAGAATCTTCAAGTGGATCATCTAAGCAAACACTAGAAAACGAGCTCTTACAATAAGTCTCTTACCAAAGAAAGTGATTCAATTTCAAAAAAGCAATTCAACTTAATGTTGGAAAGAAAATTCCTAAGTGCTTCCTTGTCAAATATTGTATAAACTAAGGCACAGAGTTGGATGATTATAATGGTGACTGTAGTCAACGATAATCCAAAGTCACGGTTTTTGTTCCTGGCTTTGTCAGACGCCTTTGTCATCATACCTAAATATGCCAATCAAGCCATTGTGCCTTCCTCTTTCACTTTTAGTCAAAGGAACACCACCACAGTAAGATGGACGTTACCTGGGGAGTGCGCAATACAAGGCTAAAACATTCTTAAAAGGAAAGTTCATTATAATTACTTCCTATGTTTGGCTGGTTTATCCTGTTGTCAGCTAGGTTTTTATCTATACGTGATAATTCACTGTGGGTCTAATTGAAATCTTTTTGTTTTTAACATTTAAATTAATGACAGGCTGAACCCAGTTCTCTTACTATGAAAGTTCATCAAGAGTGATAAAGTGGAGGGGC
Source organism: Taxidea taxus jeffersonii (assembly GCA_003697995.1). Classification (NCBI taxonomy): domain Eukaryota; kingdom Metazoa; phylum Chordata; class Mammalia; order Carnivora; family Mustelidae; genus Taxidea; species Taxidea taxus. Next base: position 1,992 of record ML101055.1, read on the forward strand.
ACCTGAGTGGCTCAGTGAGTTAAGCCTCTGCCTTTGGCTCAGGTCATGATCCCAGGGTCCTGGAATCAAGCCCTGTGTCAGGCTCTCTGCTCAGTAGGGAGCCTGCTTCCCTCTCTCTGCCTGCTGCTCTCCCTCCTTTTGATCTCTCTCTCTGTCAGATAAATAAATAAAATCTTAAAAAAAAAAAGAGTGATACAGTGGAAATTTCACACTGACAAGGAGCCCCTGTGTTATAAAACCCAAGGAATGGAGTGAGTGTCTGTGTGCCTAGAAATAGTCCCTTCCATACTGAAGTTGTTTTTTTTTTTTAAATTTAAAGGCTACCATATAAAAGTTAAAAGGAGATGCTGGATGGCATTTTTCACTCATCAGGATTAGAGTCATTCAAACATATAAAAATCTTATCAAGAGTATTTTTCACATTTTTTTATATCAGAGAGTTTAAAGAAGTCATTTTACCTTGTGCATAAGGACTGCTTATAAATTCACCTATAAAACCTAGAAAGGCTATGTCTATAAAAAAAAAAACCCCACAAATTAAAATGTCCCACCAATTCATTCATTTGTGGCAAACTCTCCTTCTAATAACAATGTATTTTTACTTTTTTTAAATTTTATTTTTTCAGTGTTGTATTTTACTTCTAAAAAATGTTTATTTTTTGGTTTGGAAATGACCACATACATGCATTTATTCTAACTTCCAGCTACTAATTTCTATCTTAATACAAAGTGGTTCTATTTTGGACAAAAACATTCACTTTAAGGATAGTACATAATATTTTCTCACTGTAACCATATAAGTTGTTTTTACTTAAAGATACTTTCTTCAAACTATTGTGTAACTCTTCTTTTCTTTCAAACCCACCCTATATAGTTTCTATAAGAAGCTAAATACATATCCAATTTTCATTTGTAGTGAAAAATTCTTAAAAATTATTTCAACTAAAAGCATAGCCATATAACGGGGTTCCTGATTTTGGCATTATTATTGAATTAACAGGAAATATTACCTCCCTGTATCTTTTCTAATTCAATGGCAAACACACAATATGCAACATCACCATCTACAGTAAGTACACATACTGCCATATAAATAGAATGCCTGTCTTGTTATTTTCCTAATTCAATCCTATACTTTCAATGCATTTTTTTTTAAACTCTAGGCATTGGAGCTGGAAAGGACTCCAGAAGCCATCTAATCTGACCTACCCACTCTTTTTTAAAAACGTGGCTTTTAAAATATGAAGCAAATTCTTTCAGGCATTGGCAACGTGAAAGTCAGAAATAAACCTGAAGTTTGCATTCAAACTTTACCTTTGTAAAATCCCCAAGGAATCTCCGACGGCGTTCTTCACTCCTTCTTTTCCAGGTTTCAGAATTTTTTCTTTGAAGGTATCAAATGCTTTAAAAGGCATTTTGAATGGGTGAGGGGGACCTCCAAGCTCTAATAGTTAAGTCTCAGAAACTGTCATCCTTCCTCATTTCCAGCGTAGGGACCACTCTGCTCTCCTCCATGAGTAGTACCGTGAAGTCAGTTCTCATGGGGGCAACTACTTAACATCAAAAAGGAGATGAAACCCAGCTCAGATATTCCAAGACGAGACACCCCTCCTAAATGCCTACACCCCCCCCCCCCCCAAAAAAGAAAAACAGGCCAAGTAGTGTCTGGCTGGGAGTTCAGTCTCTTGAAAGCTACAAGCTCAGCAGCAGCCCGTGACACTGTCTCAGGCAGCCACTCTCAGGCTGAGCGCAGCCTCACTCCCTCCCTGGGGCTGCAGCTGGAGAAGCTGAAGTGGGCTCCAGCCCACGAGGTGTCCTGAGACCAGCAACAGCATCTGCAGCCTCTCTCCAGCCCCTCTGGCTGCTTCTGACCACATCCCCCTCCTGCCTCACTCAGCCAGTGGCTCTTACTGAGCGATCCTTTCCAAGGTGATGCTATAGTAACCGGCACAATACCTGCCCCTCAGCCGCTGGGGCTCATTAATGGGCTGTCAGCCAGAGCAGACACCCAGGGTGAAGTGAATGAAGCATTTACAAGTCCTCAGCTTCTCTGAGGTCCAGCCTTACAGACAGGCTCTCAGCCACCACAGTGTGCCTCATACAGCCCTCGTGGGAGCCCTGAAACGGTTTCTCAGCCAGGCACTAGTGGGATGTGGTCCTCGGAGGAACACTTGCATGCTGGAGTGTTAAATGCGAATATCCAGGGAGACATTTATTTGCTCCTGATGGACAGAGCAGGATCTCTCAAGGTATAGTGCAAGGGGCCATTGGGACCACCTAACTGAAGGCATCTGAGCCTGTCCTAGTACTTGCTAGACCTCTTTACTGGTCCTCACTGTCCTCTGGAGAAATCCAAGTTCTTTATTACTTGTCATGGCTCACAAGGACCTCCATGGGACAGTGCTTCTTGTCGCTCTGCTCTTCATATCAGCCCTTCACTGAATTCATCGAGCTCCATGTAGGGGTTTGCTCAAACTGTACCTTCTGCCTGGGTAACTCTCCACACCCTTCATCTGGGAAATGTCAGGGGATTGTTAAGCCTCACCAAGACATCTCCTCCTCTAGTAACCCTCATAGACAAGGTGTCCCTCCTCCACACCTCCAAATCACCTGTCCTCTGCCCCAGCAGGACCTGGCACATAGTGGGGTATAACATAAAGAGTTGTCGGACTAGGGTTAAAATATCACATGTTATGGGCAGCAGGTGACACCTTTGTAAATGATGCTGCCACAAAGAAACAGCTTTCATTAGCAAGGCCCCGGTGCTCTAATCTCCCAGCCTGAATGCGCCTAACAGATCCTGTGCTATGGGCTCTCAGATTCCCCAAAAGTCATGTCCAAGGACTGGTCACTACCGTTTGCAAGCTGCAGTCTGATCCTTCTTCAAAATCTGAATTAAGTTATCTAAATCACAGCTGCATCCTTGGTAGATTAAATACTACTACCACTAATAACTATTATTATTATGGTTAATATTTTATCAGGGTCTCTCTATGGCCCAATTCTGTTAAGCACACTTCATATATTATCACAATCTTCCCAAGACTACTTTGTGATTAGTAACTCATTTTTGCCAATTTCACTAATAGGAAACTGAGGAAAAGACTTGCCAGGTTTCAGATCCAAACAGCCCGGCTCCAGCTGTTCTCACCTGTCTCTCTTTGTGTCTCTCTCTCCTCCCCATCACACCCTCTGCTTTGCTTCCTCTGACTTTACTGAGGTATATTTTGTATATCATATAGTTCATCTATTTCAACTGGACAATAATTTTCAGTAAATTCACCAAATTATGCAATAATGGTGGGTATTAGGTGCTTATGCTAAAGCACAAAGTAGATAGAATATGTCTATCATCCCCCAAACATCCTTTATATTCACTGTTAATGCCCATCTCCCCCTCCCACTCCCAGTCCCAGGTACTCATTAATCTATTTTCTTTTCATATAGATGGAGTCATACAATATATGCTCTCCTGTGTCTGGCTTCTTTCACTTTTGAGGTTTGTCCAAGTCACAGCTCCTATCAGCAGTTGTTACTTCTTTTTTTCTTTTCTGTGGAATATTTCAATATATGGACTTACCACATGATGCCTATCCATTGATCTGTTGATGGACATTTAGGCTGTTTCAAATTTGGGGTTACTATGCATAAAATTGTTAAGAATATACCCATGCAAGTCTTTGTATGGACATAACTCTTCATTTCTCTTGAGTAAATACCAGGAGTGAAATTGCTGGGTCATATCATAGGTATTTGTTTAACTCTTTAAGAAACTGCCAAATTATTTTCCAAAGTGGCTGCATTATTTTATATTCCCACCAGCATGTATGAGGGCTCCCATTTCTGTACATCCTCACCAATATTTGCTATCTTTTTTAGTATAATCATTCCAGTGGATATGAGATGGTATCTGTGGTTTTAATTTGCATTACCCTGACAACTAATGACATTGACCACCTTTCCATGTTCTTACTAGCTATTTTTATGTCCTTTTTGGTGAAATTTCTATTCAAGTATTTTAACCATCTTTTCAATGAGATTTTTGTCTTATTATTGAAGTGTATATACCTTCAATCCTTTTTTAGATTATGTGTTTTGCAAATATTTTTTCTTGGTCTGCCATTTGTCTTTCCATTTTCCTCTTGCTGTATTTTGAAGTACAAAAATGTTTAATTTTGATGAGGTCCAATTTTAGTTTTTTCTTTTACAGACTGTGCTTTTGTTTATATATCTAAGTGATCTTTGACTTATCTGAAGTCTGAAAGATTTTCTTCTATTTTTCCCGTACAAGTTTTATTGTTTCAGCTCTTACATTTAAGTCCATAATCATTCTGAGTTCATTTTTATATATGGTGTGAGGCATACATCTAAATCCATCATTTTCCATGTGGATATCCAGTTGTCCCAGCACCATTTGTAGAAAGGCTATCCTGGATTAAATGTCTTGGCGCCTTTGTCAAAAAGTCAGTTGAACATAAAGATCTATTTCTGGAGTGTCAATTATTTCTATTGATCTTCATGTCTACCCTTATGCCAGTATCATGCTGTCCTAGTGTAGCTTAATAATAAGTTTTGAAATTGGGAAATGAAATCACCTGTTCTTTTTTTAAAAAATTGTTTTGGCTATTCTAAGTCTTTTACATTTCCATATAAATTTTAGAAGCAGCCTGTTAGTTTCTACAAAAATTCCTGTCAGCCCTGTGCTCTTAAAAGTATAGTTTCTGGGGACGCCTGGGTGGCTCAGTTGGTTAAGCAGCTGCCTTCGGCTCAGGTCATGATCCCAGCGTCCTGGGATCGAGTCCCACATCGGGCTCCTTGCTCTGCGGGGAGCCTGCTTCTCCCTTTGCCTCTGCCTGCCACTCTGTCTGCCTGTGCTCGCACTCTCTCTCTCTAACAAATAAATAAATAAAATCTTAAAAAAAAAAAAAAAGGATAGTTTCTGGCCACCAATCTTGACACCCACAAATCCTCAAGGCTGAGAATGCTAAGATCCCAGGACATCACACATCTAATCACTTCACCACGTCTTTACCTGTTTCCCAAAAAGCTTGCTCCTTCATCAAAAGCAAATACAATCACAATATGATAAGCACACTCATTCGCTACAGAAAGCATCCACTGGTAGAACTTCTAACCCAATTCTCAGTCCCTAGATCCTCTAAGGTTATTTATCTCTTAGAGCACACAATGGAAGCACTACCAGACAAAGACCACATTAACCTCTTTCTGAAGGATAAATGGCTGCTGAAAACACTAACCATACCTTAAAGAACTGGCCTTCATGTGGCTCATGAAACACACTTAGGTCTACAAAAGTTTCTTGGTGGTGATTTAGATGGATGATAATGGTAATAACCTTTGTGGAATACTTTCGGTGTCAGACTTTAAGCACTCAACTCACTTAATCCCCCACAACGACCCTCTGAAGTAGGTACTATTATTATACCATCTACAGATGAGGAAATGGAGGCACAGAGAGGTTAGGTAAACTTGCTCAAGTGCGCACAACCAAGACACTAAACAGAGACAAGAGATGAACCCAGGAAGTCTGCCATCAGAGCTGGCACTTTAAGCTTCCACACTAGAATTGTGGATAACAGAGACAAGAAAATATCAAGCCAGACTTTAAAGAATTGAGGTTTGTTTTATTCACCTGCTGTTTTTCTTGAAGGCCTACTATGTGGCAGGTCCTTCTGAGGCACTGTGAGAGGTTGAAATGGAAAGGCCTCTTGAAAAACAAACCAACCACAAAAATGAGTTCGTGCAACACAGCAAGTGTATGGAGTTACGGGAGCATAGGCAAGGACACCTCACTTGGTTTGCTGATGGGGAACCAGAGAGGACTTCCTAGATCAGGGGCGTGGGAGTGTTGCTTTTCAGTGATAAGAGAGTGAGGCAAACTAGAAAAAAACACGTGGGAGCAAAAACTTACATGAGGGAGAGTGGCATCTGAGGGTAACTTGCATACTTTCAGAGTTGGGTGAATGTGTGCCATGTGGTAGAAAACAGCCAGAATGATGATCTTGAGCTTTCTATAATTCAACTGTTAAACATCGGATCCCCATCTCAAAACATCGAATAATGTTAAGATACAGGAAATGTTATGTAGAATAGGACCCCCTGAGGGCCATGAAATGAAAGCTTTGTTTTGGGATATGTAGACTGAATGTTTATTAGAAAAGATTCCAGCCATCAACACATATTAGATGACTTCTTGGCATCCTGTACCAAAAAAGTCTCTTCCCTTAGACAAAATACTAACTAAGACCTCTTTAGAAATACTTGTTCAGATCTCAGCAGGTTCTCATCTCCCCTGACCACTGCTGGATGGATCAAGGGTGGGCTCCTACACCAAGCTGAGGCAGTCAGATGTCAGATTCTCCTGCTAGTTTAACTTTGGAATTAAAAGACTGCAGTTAATTGTGCAGGACACGGGGGCTGTAACTGAGGAGTGGCTACATCCCCCGTATGGACTGGAGATGCAGAGAACACTGGTCTGACAAAGAGAAGAATGAAACAGAATGAAACTTTACCAGGGTGAGTATGTCTCTGCTTATAACGACCTTCCAGTTCCTGTTGGTCTAGACCCAGCGTCCTTCTACCCTTGGGTTTCGTGAAATACCTACACCCTTATAACAAATTGACCTTTTGTAGCCTGCTCTAGTTAAGACAGCTTCTGCTCCTCACAGATAAATTTGACTATTGGAATGGGTTAAAACCCAAATCCTATAATGCCAAGACTGTCTCTACCTACGCCATACAGGCAAGACTCACTGCCCAGTTTAATGACAGGTAGGATTTCTAGTCTCCAACTGTGAAAAGAATAGAGCTTGTGGCCTGATTGTGAACTGATGTTCTAATCTACCTAGGATGGGGGTATGGGGTGGGGCGGGTAAGCAAACGAATGCTAAACAACCTGAAGATAATTATTCAAGAACATAATTTCGGGGCACCTGGGTGGCTCAGTGGGTTAAGGCCTCTGCCTTCGGCTTGGGTCATGGTCTCAGGTTGGTGGGATCGAGCCCCGCATCAGGCTCTCTGCTCAGCAGGGAGCCTGCTTCCTCCTCTCTCTGCCTGCCTCTCTGCCTACTTGTAATCTCTGTCAAATAAATAAAATCTTAAAAAAAAAAAGAACATAATTTCATCAAATCCAATCAAAGTGTTAGGTGGAGAATTTTAACCAGGCTTAGAGCTAATGACCAAGTTATTCACCGTTTCAGATAAGAAACTTCATAAGGAAACAATGGTAATGAAGAAAACTAATCATCTTGAGGTCCTTTCTCTCCTGAATTCTGTGCCAGCTTTTCCAGCCAATCCCTTTCTCCACCCCAACTCCACACTCCTCCTACCCATCCTCCATTACATACCCAGACCAGCATAAAAATTTATTTTTGCCAGGACCTCTCTCAACTTTTTACAATTTATAATTATATTGTTGATAACCATCAGTACTAGTCAGAATGTATATAAAACAATTTTTTTGGGTTACACTTCCATATTTAACATTCATTCTTTTATTAATAATAGTCAAGGTTGTATACAAAGCAATTTCAAATATCTCATTTGATTCTCACAACAACCCTGTGGAACAGGTATGGATATCAAGACTCAATTCTGCCCAAGGCAATCTGACTAGTAGAATGTGGAGATCTGGGGGTGGATCCTTACACCCATTTCTTGAGCTTGTAATACCACAGTACACAGTACATTGTGATCCTATAATCCTACTGTGCGTACTGAAGATTGCCTTTAACATAACTCAGGAAGGTGTACTCAAAATCTTTCTATCTTTAAAAACATCATTGAGGGGCACCTGGATAGCTCAGTCCACTAAGTGTCTGCCTCTTGATTTCTGCTCAGGTTACTGTCTGAGGGTCTTCACAGCAAGCCCCAAGTCAGGCTCTACACTAAGCATGGAGCCTGCAGGATTCTCTCTCTCCCTCTCCATCTGCCCCTCCCCCCACTTTTGCTCTCTCTTAAAAATAAATATAAATTATACCTCTGAAAGTAATAAAACACTATATATTAAATTGAAGGTAAATAAAAAATTAAAGGGGCACCTGGGTGGCTCAGTTGGTTAAGTGCCTGCCTTCAGCTCAGGTCATGATCCTGGGGTCTTGGGACTCAGCTCCACATTAGGCTTTCGGCTCAGTGGGGAGCCTGCTTCTCCCCCTTCCTCTGCCTGCCCCCCTTGCTCATGCTCTCTCGTGCACACCTTCTCTCAAAATCTTTTAAAAATGCTAATTAAAGATGAATGAATGAACAAACATCATTGAGCACCTAATGATAGGTAATCTTGTGCAGCTACTGTGGAAATTTTAGAAATAAAATCAGGTGCTGATTTTTAAAATTACATCCTGTGTTGCTGGCTTTCACTACAAAGTTCCACAAAAAAGTAGGGCCAACCAATAGTAAAATCAAGAGAAATTGACATAAAACACTGATGTACTAGCCCCTATATTAGGACTGCCACTTTCCACCAAAGTGTAGTAACATATCCCTTCTAAGGTTAATGGGAACCTTTAGCCCATTCTATAGTAATTGCTTCCTTATCTATCTTTGTGACTTGAGTTTCTTGATATTTTATTCTCACAAAGTAGAATGATAAAGTATATGCAAAAAGTAGAATGACCAAATAGATATTGTCTCCATTTTGCAAATCAGGAAACTGAGGCTGAAACTCAGTAACTTGTTCAAAGTTACAGTTTGAGGTGGAGCCAGGATTTAAACAAATCTGATTACAAATGTTCATTATGCCCTGCTGATTCAAGACCATCAATAAAGCATTGTTGGTCCTATTATATTTCAGCTCTCTCTGAGTTGGGTACTAGAATTCAATTAATTTGGCTCTATGTTCCTAAATCATAGAACAACATTTTATACCATTATTAAATAAAATACATCTCCATATACTTTGCAAACATAAGGTTGCATATATGAACCCTGGAAACATATCCAATTCTATTTTTGGTTCATCACTGTAATTGCCTAAATATTCGGTGTCCTTAATTTTCTTCCCAATTAATGAAAATTTAAAAGAAAGTCAAATAATCAAAATAGAGAAAGACAGGCTGTCCATACAGCATGGAATAATTTCTAAGTGTTTCACATTTTTCATAAAAGAATTTACTCATGACATAAATTCCTTGTATTTATGAAGCACTTTTAACTTCATTCTTAACTGCTTCTTTGATCTATATAACTACGTAGAGGACCAGCTTGGGAAGACTACCCCACTTTACTGTTAAAGCCAACAGCACAGGGAAGACCAATTTGTTCTTTTGAGGTACTGAGCAGGACTGCACTCGAAATCATACCCATATATTCATCTGCTAGCTATCCCTGAATGCCTTTAACAAATTACCTACCATTTCATCTTAAAGAATCCCATTCCCTACAGCCCCCAGCACAAGACAATTATCAATTCTCAGATCTGTTTTCTGGCTATAAAGACAAAAGAATTTATTTTTCTTTAACATATGTCATTGTCTGGACACTCTTGAGTATATATATTGGTTCAGACTCAGTCTGATATCCCTATTTGTAAGTAATTGGGGAAAGACTGGTTCATTTCATCCATGGAAACACTTTCCAGCTCTGCTTTATTTTACACACAATGAATAGTGACTTGAAAAGAAGATTCAATAGCTTGGGTTGTGTCCAAGGCCAAAATATCCTAGATCTGATAAATTAGCAAATACAGTTGCATCATAACAAGGTAACCTGAAAATGTAAGCAGAAATCAAGATCAGAGAGGATATTTTAAAGAATTTTTCACCATCTTCACTTTGAACTTCAGACAGAACTGAGTGTCCACATAATTTCAATATATGGAGTGGCTAACAGGGTTCATATTTAGGGCATGAAGAATCAAGATGAAACAAACCTACACACCTTGGATGCATATTTCTTGTGAGGTCCTATCCTTTTTATAAATTCAATACTAGAAGACAAATATTCTTAGCAATCTATCACAGCCGGCTGGTGTTCAAAAAAAAAAAA
>ML101055.1:12393-49559 GCA_003697995.1 Taxidea taxus jeffersonii
AAAAAAAAAAAACCTGCAAAAGTGCCAAAGGAGCAGACCATTAATTGGGAGACAGTGACATCTTCTGGTAGTTTATGACAAAATACATTTAATGCCGGACATTTTTTCCCCTGGAAGCCAGCCACTGTTTTAAAGGAATAGATTTACTTACCTATTTAGTATACCTTTATTATACCCATAGGTGCAAATTCTTTGATTTCTGAAATGAATGAAACATAAATTAGCTAAAAAGGACATTATAGCTCATTTACTTTCTCCTTGCCTTGTCATCCCTGGGTTCATCTAATACAAGTTTTAAGCAGCAAATGTTAATTCTACTTTTTCTGGTAATCAAAGCCATTCAAACACTTTCCTTAATTCAAGCAATTTCATATAATTTTTTATATAATCTTTTCTTAATAAAGATTTTACTTAATTATTTGCCAGAGAGTGGGGAGAGCAAGAGAGGGAGAGAGAGGGGGCACAAGCAGGGGGAGGAGCAGGGGGAGCTACAGAGGCAGAGGGAGAAGCAGGCTCTCTGAATGCACAGAGCCCAGTGTGGGACTCGATCCCAGGACCCTGGGATCATGACCTGAGCTGAAGGTAGACACTTAACCACCTGAGCCACCCAGGCATCCCTATTTTCATATAATCTTATAATTCCAAAAAACCTGCTCCCTATTCCTCTCCACAGTGTATACAGCTTAATTTAGGAAAATCTGATCCCTAAAGTAATCATTTGATAGCATCAAAAACAAAGGGCATCATAAACAACTCACTGTAAGCATGTTGGGGGGGAAAAAAGGCAGCATCTAAGGTTGACCTCATGTCGCATCTCTTGAGGAAGCCTTCCTCACTCCTAGTCTAGGTTGGGCTTGTCTCCTATGTACATCTGTCACATTACTGTCCTATAATTGTCTGCTTACTCGGCTATCTTTGTAACTACAGTGCAAATTCCTTGAGGGCAAGGCCTATATCTCATTGCTATTTGTGTCCAAAAATCTCACTTTGCCAAATCTATAACCTATTTTTTGAAGAATGCATTCAAACCATCCCAGGTGAAGTATCTGTTCTTCATTCAAACAGATATTATTTTAGAGGCCTATGTCTGTCATTAGAAGATGAGGATATCTATTGAACACCTACTATGTGCCTGGATCCTTGCCAGGTACTTCATACACTTTTACTTCATTTAATCCTAATAACCCTGTAAAGCATGATCTTCATTTTATGGCTGGGAAAACTCACTGTGGTCAGCTAGTGAAAGACACAAGATTTAAACACATTCATTCTATATATTTATACACTTATCCCAAAATGAACATTTCTAGAGAAATGATACAAAACTGCAAAGAAAAAAAAAAGGAAATCAGAACAAAGGAGAAAGCATAATCAGAACCAGAAGGTAAACACTAAACAGTACATACTATTAACACACTATACATTTGCTACAAGTAGACCACAAATTGGCTGAACTTCCCAGCTGTTTATATATGATTTCTTACGTTATTCAGAGACATTCTTTTAAAGATAAGGGCAAACCAGTTACTTAGAAGCATGTTTACTCCTGAACTGAAACCTGAAATTTCTCCTGTGGGTCCTCAAAGAAGCCATTGTATGTTAGAGTGAACCATCGTCATCCCTGGCATGAATTTAAGTTTCACAATACAGTCCAAAGCTAAGTGTGGTAAAGGAACTTGATGTGTAGCCAAAGGTGCCCCAGACAAAAAGTCTCCAAAGAGGGCTTAATTTCATTCACAATTTCAAAGAGAAATGGACTGGTTACTCAATTTTTTTGCCTCTTCCATAAATATTTCTCCAAAATGAGATTTTGAATGTTGGGCAAGGGTTAGATGTTGTTCTCTGACAAGTACTGGGGCGGGGGGGGCATGCAGCATATAATCACTGGTGCTGGAAGAGAGAGGACATCCCTTCTGAAAGTAGAGCAGCCTAACAAGGATATTGCTCCAGGGAGAGGCCTTTCCCCCTTTCCACAAAAGTGATCTTCAGAGTACCTACTGTTAGAGACAAGATTTTCTTAAAAAGTTTGAATCTGTCTTAACACATGAACAAATGTATAATCAATCATGTCACCTCCATACAGCATGAATGCTATTGTTTTAGCTTGAAAAATTTTTTAAAAGCATATACCAAAAAACCCCAACTTTATCTGGGTTCAAAGTCCTACACACTCTGTATGCTTCTAGTGTGGCCCTGAAAATGCCCTGTATTGGACTTTTGTTTCATCATTGCATTTAGAAAAACTGGCAAGCTTCAGGACGGAGACTTAGAAGAGACCTGTATAATGTTGATTCCTACCTTCAAACTCTAGACATTAAAGTCTCAGTCTTGACTTACTTATATGGAAGTCCAAACACTGACTTTCCTAGCAACCGAGCCCAACAAAGGAACATGTACAAGATGGAAAATGCTAAAAATTGGAACTGCATCAAATAAGTATAGTTAAAGTAGCTAAACCATATCTCCACTATGAGCACATTTCAAAAGAACTTTTAGGAAGTCAAGTTTTAATATAGGCTAGGTATATATAATCAACCCCATTATCCCTTTTGTTAGCAGCATAAATATATATCCTATGGCCCCATTTTTAAATGGCCTAGTAACAACATAGTTGTCAAATCACTAAGTTGTATACTTGAAACTAATGTAACATTGTGTCAACTTTATAGTTCAACAAAAAAAATTTTAATAATATTTTAAAATTCTAAAATAAAATGGCATAGTAGATTCAGGAGTCTATCAGTGAGGCTGAGGCCAGGAGAGAATCCACACCAGGTATCTGAATGGGGAAATTCAAATAAAGTAATTATTATCCAGTAAAAGTTGGTTAACTCATTAAAGGGATAAAAGAGAACTCTAACCTTAGAATACAGAAGTAGCAATTACAGAAATAAGCAGGTACTTCTAGGCTGAGAGAAAGTGAAAAAAAAAAATTAAGGAACTAAAGCCAGCTGCCTGATGGAATGGCTGAGTTGTCAGGGAAGCAGCCCACTGGAGCTACTCCAAAGGAACAGTAAGGTTGGGAGAGCCTCAGCAGGGTGCAGCTGGAACTCTCCTGCTGGGGCTGCTGAGCTCCTATGGTCAATTGAAATGGAGAACCTGGTCGCAGAAGAGACATGTCTTCTTGCTGCTCCTGCTTTGCAGAGCCACTTTAGGGCCCTCTATCAATGAAGCCTAACGTTCTGCCAAGCTGTCCAAAGAGACAAGTTTATAAGGGTCCAGCTGCAGCATCACAAAGCAGGGCAGAAAAGGATGGGTTCGGAGCTGGGAAAGAGTTAAGTTGGTAAGTGCCTTGGTTCACTTTCATGGCTACTTTGCTTCTCTATACACCTACGCTATGTAATAGGTTGCTACTAGCAACATGTGGCTACTGAGTACCTGAGTTCAGCGTAAAATATATACTATAAAATAAACACCGGAGCTCAAAGACCAGGTACAAAACAAAATGTAAAGTATCTCATTAAATTTTATATCAATTCTATGTTGAAATACTTTGGCTTTATTTACTTAAAACATGTTACTACAATTAATTTCACCCATTTTTGCTTTTTAATGAGATTACTACAATATTTTAAATTACGTACATGGCTTGCACCGCAGATAGTTAAATACTTTCTTGAGTGGCTGGAGAAACTTGGCTGCTTTGGACAGAAAAAGTTTCTAATATCCACCAACCTCCATTTGATGAAATGTTTTTTCCCACTGTACCCCCCCTCAAGGTTATGTGTTTTAATTCTGCTACACATCTGGGTACTGTAAGGAATGCTAAGCCGGCTCCCCCAGACCTCCTCACCCACAATTCAGAGAAGCAGAGAGGCTGATTTTGAGCACAAACATTTGTTTTGTTATCTCCCTCTCCTTCCTCAATGCCAATTTTTTCCAACATAAATATACATATAGAATCAAATGAGTATTGAACACATAATTGCGACACAGGATAGTCTCAACAAAAGCAATTCCAGAAGAATTCGTACAGTAAGGGATATAAAGCATGCAACATGGTGGAGTATCAGACTGCAGATTAGGAAAAAAAAATCTAGCTTCTATTCCTGGCTCTGATCTCCTTGGGGAGGAGGCCATATAAGTACGGCCCTCTATTTCTACATCTCCTTGGAAAAAGGGCTGAATCATTCCAGCTTTATTCAAACTACATCATGAAATTCTTTTAGAGATTGTAAAGATGTGTTTTTGTGTGTTTTAATGAACAGGATAGAATTTTAAAAATCAGAATATACCACATGTAATAAAGACATTTTCTTAAACTTTTGTTACTGGTTTGCAACATAAAATATATGACTTACTGAGTGTCAGTTACAGCTTGAAAGCCACCAGTGTAGATGATCTCTTCAAATCCTAAATAGTTTAAATTCTTACCGATTCATCTTGCTCAAAAATTATTTCAAGACCAGTAAATCGCAAAGCATAAAATCACAACTTAATATGGAGATTTTTATCAAAGCTAAAATTTATTTGGTGCATACTCTGTGCTATCAGGTATTTTCACATATACTTTTTCTTTTAATCTTGTAAAAGCAACCATGTGAGGTATTTTACAGGCCAAAAAAGTAACAAAAACCTACTTCCTCAACTTGTTCAGGTGAAAAGAAGAGTTATAAGCATTCCAAAATAAAAACAAAAACAAACATAAAACAGCCAAGTACACAATCCATTTCCATCTCCTTTTATACATCTTCTCACACATTTTAGCATTAGGAGAATAAGGAACCAACTCAAATAAAGGGAATCCTCCGGTCATTTTTGTCTACAGGTACTTTTTAAGCCACCAACTTTCTACTCTAAGGACCTTAAGGGCTTAAATGCTGTCAATAGGTGAAATAATTTTAAAGTGATCTAGTATTTTGAAAAATTTGTTCCCATAGAAATACAAGCCTAAAAAGGGCACTATATTTTTTCAGATGTTATTTATTTATTTATTTACTTACTTATTTATTTTAAGTAAGCTGTATGCCCACTGTGGGGTTCGAACTCACAACCTTGAGATCAAGAGTCGCATACTCTACTGACTAGGTCAGCCAGGCACCCCTCAGATGTAATTTCTCAACAGGCAATGGTACCAGCTTAACTGATGGAAATGATTTAAACATCTTCAAGAAAACAGAAGAAGTGTAGGAAAAAATTTCTAAAAATGTAGCACCATTACTTCAATGAATTAGCAAATTTCAAGACATGAAAATTACCTAAGAATTATATATTTTTTCAAATAATCTACCTTTATATTTAGAAGTTCAACTTGTATGTTGTTATATTCAGCTTTCCTTCTAATTAGGAGCTCAACACTGATATAAAGTTATTTTACAAAATGAAAAGCAATTTCCTAACAGTGACTACTAACTTGTTACTAAAGAAATTCTTCAACATTTGGCATTTATTCCAAATGCAAACTTTTCTCAAGAGAAATACTAATATTGTGTTACAAACAAGACAGATAACCTGGTCAAGGTGTGAATGTATTTCACAAAATACATGTGATCTTCCTAGTGCCTTTCATCTCTTGTATAAATTTCTTCAACATTACTATGAATCTTTTTTCTAAAACCATATAATAACAAAGTACAGGTTATACAGAAACCAGATGTAAAGCTGACCTTTAATTTTTTTAAAGTACCCCCTTACTGAATAATACCAGCAATGTTATCACAAAATTACATTTTATAATCAAGTAATGTATACTTGATGTATATTTTTAGTATCTCTGTGTGTGTGTATATAAATATATATCAATATATGTATGTATCAATGACACACTAAACTTCATATGATTTATTTTAAATGATTGCTGGTTTTGGAGACTTAAAAACCACAAACGCTATGGCAGCAACTATAATGCAGATATAGTTCTCTGAAAGATCATTTTTAAATTATTACATAATGGTGAAACATAATTTAAACAAAACACAAATAACATTTACAGCATAAGGCTTTGTGGTTGAACAATCAGCACATCAAAGAAAAGTATCAGAGAAAGGCTTTAAAAAATAAAGCACATTTCCTGTTAGAAGAATTTTGTCTTTCTTTCCTAAAAATGGCTAACTGTGCACACAAAAATGCAAACAAACAAGGTTCCTAAAATTTCTAGAAAACAATTAAACGTTAGTTGCAGTAATTGATGAGGTGAGACTTTACCATGATGACCTGAAAATTAACCTGTTGGTAGCGAGAAGATACAACTGCTCATTTTTAGAGAAGCAAAGTTTATTACATTTGAAACAATACAGCAGAAATCTCAAAAGTTTACTCATTAAATATAGTTTCTTACAAATATCTTTCAAAATGCAGTTCATATATGCTGCAACCTCAGAAGCTTGAATTCAAAATGAAATATGAAGGCAAGAGTCAGGGAAATCATGTCAGAGGGCTTTGTCAAATATCTGTACAAATCAGTACATATTCTTCTGTCTGTGATATAGTAGGAAAGAAAGTGATTCTAAATATATCCAAGTAAATGCAGAAAAATACATTACTATTTGAGGCAGACCATGCTAAAACATAATTTACAATGATTAGTTTGCATTTAAGATGGTTCATAATGCCTTTAGTTTGAACCAATGAAATCAACATTACGTGAAATTTTGCAGTATTTGCTCAGTCTTATGTATTGAACATTAGTTAATCTGAGAAGTAAATAAGATTGGAAAAAGCAAGTGACCTGATCCTTTTCATTAGGTTTATCATTATCTCACTCAGTCATACTAAATGCAAACAAATCAATAGAGCATCAGGATTTTTCACACATTAAAATGAAGACAGATGACTTGTGAAGGCAGACTGTGTACCATGTAGTATTTAACATACGAATCTTGCATTAACCATCAACTCAATTTTTTAAATAAAACAAGATTTACAAGCTAAAATAAACATTTGATTAAAAAATTCTGCTATTCAAGATACTCAGGTGTCTTTTTTCTCTTTGAGATTGGTAAGGGTTGGGTCTTTTAAAAACTTGAAGAGGAGGTGGTAAGAGGAAAAAAATCCTCAATGCTTTTAAAAACTCAGCTGTTAAGAAGTCCATACAACTACTATGCTGGCATGGAAACAAGGTGTTTTCTGTTACAGAACCATCCACTTCCCCACAGAAGTAGTTCCTCCAAGCCAACTATATAAAGATGTAAATCAGCTCACCCATGATTAAAATTGAAGTAATTCTTCAAAAATAGAGCAAGACACCTCACCCAAAAAGATCTTTTAAGTCATTGCTAGCTGAACTGCTATTGGTCATCGTAGCTGGCGGCTGCGCGAAGTTCTGCGGGTTAAAGAAAGGATTAGCCTGCATGCCAAAGGCAGACTGTCCTATCATATTCATCTGTGCTCCCATTACTGAACTGCCCATAGCTGGAGACCCCTGTGGTGGTACAAACTGATTAAGCCACTGATTTGGTTTCTGTTGTGACAACTGGTTCATGCTAACTTTGGGTTTTTGAGGGCCAAAGAGATTATTAAGAGCAGACATATCTGTGGGTCTTTGTTGAGTCGGCTTTGCACCAGCAGGAGGAACACTCACAGCACTGAAGTTTGGCAAAGTGGGAGGTGCTCCCAGTGTCATCTTGGTCACTCCAGGTGTGCTCGGACTACCGAATAAGTTCTGGTTTGTATTAACCGGCATGCTGAATCCTGAAGTCTGAAAGCCCATGTTAGCATTTAACCCGTTGGTCAAATTTCTCTTGGTATTATCAATTGGTGTAGAAAACATCATGCCAAGGCCCATGGAAGGAACAGAAGTGAAGGTACTTGAAGCAGAGATTTTAGGGGTGCTAACAGAAAGGCTGGTCAAAGATGACATGTTATCCATCAGTGTATCTGTCAAGTCCTTAGTCTGAAAAATATGAGGGAATTACTTTACCTCCAAGATTTCTAAATTAATTAAAGCCAATAAGTGACAAATTAAAATTAAGCTCAACAGGCTATACCGAGTCAGCAAATCACAGCCCACAGCCCAAGTCCAGCCAGCCACATATTTTTATATGGTTTTTACAGATGAACACTGAATTGAACATGAACACTGAACAAGAAACCAAACTATAATCAACTTGATGACAGGGAACACTAAATTTGAATTCCAATTAAATAAAATGCTGGCCTCCCCTACTACCCCCCAAAATAGAAATGTGTTCTTCTCTCACTGGTATATCTGTATTGCATAAAGGATACTCTATTACTTTTATATTTTGAATTATATCACAGTTTTGTGGAAATTTGTTTTCTCTACTCTTACAAAAGTACCTAGAAAATAGTTTTTATTTTGCCTCTTGTTCCACAAAGATTTTTCTTGGAATAAGAATTTTAGTGATTAGGAGATAACAAAAAATAATTTAAAGAACGCTTTTAAGATAAAGTTATTTCTGCAGCCAGTAAGAGTATAAACTCTCTATAGGCAGGAACTTAGAACAGTGCCTGAAACATAATAGGAAATAAATACTGGTCAGGACATATAGGCAAGTATTCCTAAATCAAGTTACAGACAGACCTAACTATAACTGAAAATCCAAAAATTAAAAATTGCTTTTTGCTCAAAAATACATAAATGCATAAACATAATATTCCTGATCATTTCAAGGTGAACAGAGTTACTTAATACTATTAAACCCAGTATTCTTTAAGAAACCCTCTTATCCATATAACCTTCTCTTTATTGGTATCACTATCATAAAACATTATATCTTAGTCAGGCTATTGAGGAATTGTTGGAAAATCTTTTCTGCC
Organism: Taxidea taxus jeffersonii; assembly: GCA_003697995.1. NCBI lineage: Eukaryota > Metazoa > Chordata > Mammalia > Carnivora > Mustelidae > Taxidea > Taxidea taxus. The sequence goes on from ML101055.1 coordinate 21,112, forward strand.
CATACTTCTTAGAAACTGCATTATTGAAGTATTCTTTGAAATATGTTTTTATACAAACACTAGTAGGTAGAATAAGTTATATACTTACTTCTTCAATACAGTATGCTTGAAGTCATGCAAAAGTATAATCTGGAAGTAAGTATGCTTGAAATTATGCAAAAGAAATGAATTCTGACCTGTTTGACTGGAGCAACAGGTGTGTGTACTTGGGGTTTAAGAGGCTGCTGGCTTTTCAACTTCTGTGCCTGCTCCTGTTCTTTTGCTAATTTTTGTTTTTCTTCAAGAGTAAGAGATGCCTCAAAATGAAACAAAACAAAGCATCAACTGGCAACTTTGTAATTACACTTGTAAAATAGAAGATGTCTTTTTTTGTAAAGTATGTCTTGGTATGTTTGACAATACCAAGTAGTTTGCAAGCTACTCTTGCACTGTGATTGCCACAGGTAAATTATATTTTGAATTATTGTAAGATTCAACTTTAGGTAGAAACAAATCTCTGCTAAAATACTTCCTTCCAGTATGAAAAGTTATTATTTTAATACCATTCATCAGATTGGCCTTTTTCCAGACAAGGGGACTATCATTTAGTGATTTTATTTTATAAAATTGGGAGACTCCTGTTCAACTCTAATCTATCTCCAGAAATATTTTAGGAACTAAACAAAAAGCTAAGGAAAACATAAGGAGCTTCTTTCACTGCTAATTTCTGAATCAAACTTGACATTTATCTTTTGCTTTTATCAACCTTGCTAAACTATAAGCTCATAGTATGTTCTTACAATTTTGTAAACCCAATGCCCAGTAGCTTTGCACATATAGGTTCTAGTATTTGTCAAATGAACAGAAGAAAAGTTGCCCCCTGCAGAAATTCAAACTTGACATATTTATTATAATTAATACTAACCAATACTTCAACTGCAAAGTATCATTTTATAATTTATCCCTGAAAATCAGAAGCAGAGAAGAAACACACTTCTTTATCAAGAAGTTTGACTGGCAAAGTGCCGTAGAAAGGACAAAGAAGGCAGGCAATCTAGAAATGTTACCACGGGGGAGGCTAAGTAATAAAGGAAGTTAACATTCTCAAGCCTGTTTATTCTCAGATCATGAGAATCAGTGAGTCAGATCACGTTTCCATGATAATTTTTAAACTTCATAAAGATTATTAAAGCATGCTTCTTGTTAAAATGCTAAACAGTAGTATTTCCCAACAAAAATCTGTAGTTTACAGGAAGTCCTATAATATAAATCAGTGCATTATAAGAACAAGTAAAGAAACTTACTCTTTTATGCTTATTCTGTAACCCATCCTCTTTATTTTCTGATTCACTGCCAGTCAGAAAGTCTGCTCCAATATTGTTAAAGACTTTGTCAATCTGCTGAAAAAGAAAAACGTCAACCATTTGAATGACATCAAAAAACTGTGATTTTACTACTTAAAAAGCAAAAGCCCCTCAGATGAAGCACACTGTCAAACTCTTTTTACAAAAATTAAAATGATCTAAATAAACTACCTTGTGACCCAGCAATTGCATTACTAGGTATTTATCCAAGGAATATAAAAACACTGATTCGAATGTTTATAGCAGCACTATCAACAACAGCCAAATTATGGAAAGAGCCCAAATGTCCATCAACTAATGAATGGATAAACAGGTGGTATATTTGTACAATGGAATATTGCTCAGCCATCAAAAAAATGAAATCTTGCCATTTGTGATGACATGGATGCATAAACATCATATCTCTGATCATTTCAAGGTGAACAGAGTTACTTAGTACTATTAAACCTAATTTTTTTTTATTTTTTAAAAGATTTTTATTTATTCATATGACAGAGATCACAAGTAGGCAGAGAAGCAGGCAGAGAGAGAGGAGGAAGTAGGCTCTCTGCTGAGCAGAGAGCCCGATGCGGGGCTCGATCCCAGAACCCCAGGATCATGACCTGAGCCGAAGGCGGAGGCTTTAACCCACTGAGCCACCCAGGCGCCCCTAAACCTAATATTTTTTAAGAAACCCTCCTGTTCATATAACTTTCTCTTTATTGGTAACAATCACTATCATAAAACATTATTCTTTAGTCAGGCTATTGAGGAGTTGTTGGAAAATCCTTTCTGCCCATACTCCTTAGAAACTATATTACTGAAGTATTATAAACATAATGCTAAGTGAAATAAGTCAGAGAAAGACAAATACCATGTTTTCACGCAAATGTAGAACTTACAAAACAAAACAAATGAATATAGGGGAAGGGAAAGAAAAACAAAATAAGTAAAAACAGAGGGAGACAAACCAAAAGAGGCTCTTAACTATAGATAATAAACAGTGTTGCTAGGAGTGGGGAGGTGGGGAGGGGTTCAATGGGTGATGGGAACTAAGGAGGGCACTTGATGTAACACTAAGTGTTGATATAAAACTGATGAATCAGGGACGCCTGGGTGGCTCAGTTGGTTAGGCGGCTGCCTTCGGCTCGGGTCATGATCCCAGCATCCTGGGATCGAGTCCCACATTGGGCTCCTTGCTTGGCAGGGAGCCTGCTCCCTCTGCCTCTGCCTGCCACTCTGTCTGCCTGTGCTCGCTCTCTCTCTCTCTAACTAATAAATAATAAAATCTTAAAAAACAAACAAACAAACAAACAAACTGATGAATCACTAAATTTTACTCTAGAAACCAGTATTACACAATATGTTAACTAACTTGAATTTAAATAAAATCTTGGAAGTAAACAGATAAATAAATAATCTAAATATCTTACCTGAGACCCAACATTTGTAACCTTTGTCTCCTCAGAAGCATTCATTTGATTTCCTATATCCAAAGATCTGCAGAAAAGTTGAATTATGAGAAAGCAATAAAAAGAAATGCTTATTTTTGAAATAATCATACTAAAAACAGTTCATCCCTATGGATTTTTTTAACATTGCATATACAAGTCTTTTTTTTTAATTCCATATTTGATATTTACTGGAGAATTCACTTAGTGTGTCATAAAATCAGGAAAGCATGATTCTTACTGTCAGAGAGCTTATAGCTCACTGAGAGACAAGGTATGACATGAAGAACTTGATGTAATTAAATTCAGAATCTGGTTTTCACAATAAATGCTATAATCACTATGATGAACAGATCTATGCCTTGAAAAATAGGTTAGATTTAGATAGGAAAAAGAAAAAGAGGTTCATTTACATCTCAAGTATAAATATTAGATATTAAATTTTTCTTACAAATGTTACAAATAACGTAAACATTATTTATCCGGTTCTTATGTTAATAGTCAATCCATCAAACAACATAAATATATACATCACAGAATATTAGAACATACAAAGGGCTATTTCATGTCATTCTACACCTGGTATATTTATTTCCATTAGCTTTTATCTTACACTGGGGCAGAAGCTAAAAAATTTCTCTCTGGGAATCTTGCTCATAATTGGTATCAACTTTACTGATGTTCTGGTATCTTCTTTTTTTTTTTTTTTTAAGAGAGAGAGGGAGAGAGGGAGGGAGGGAGTGAGAGAGAGAAAGAGAGGAGAGGAAGAGGGAGAAGGAGAATCTTAAGCAGGCTCCACACCCAGCACGGGCCAGATATGGGGCTCAATCTCACAACCTTGAGATCATGACCTGAGCCTAAATCAAGAGTCAGACGCTTAACCGACTAAGCCACCCACGTGCCCCTGATGTCTCTTTTCACTGATGTCTTTTGGCTCAGGATTAAACAGCCACCCTAATAAAATCATGTGTTTTTCTTTGGCAAACAAATACAGTGGAGATTTCATTTTAGTAAACTGGAGTTTAATAAACTCCAGTAATTTTCACCTTTCTCTTCTTCCTTTGAATACTAGTATTTTGCAAATAACTTAGAAAATTCTCCCTAAAAAAAAAAAAGTAGATGATGTGGTATTAAATATGAAGTGAAAGCTCTATAAATGTTTCTGGAATCAGGAAAAACAAAAAGTGAGAAATCTTTCAAAACAGCAGGGTTTCACAGACTTGAAAAATATTTCTAAGTGGTGCTCTTAGTGATCACCCTGAATTTACACCTCTAGTAGCTAATGCTAACAAGAGACTTTCTCAGAAATAGAATTTTCCTTATGTATAGAAAATGCTAAGATTGTATCACATTACATTTTTGTACTCAGAAATGACATCTGATTCTCTACAAGATTCTATTTTACACAGTTCAAGTTAACATACAGGAAAATTTTTAAATGCTTTACATGTAAACAAATTAAAATCTATCAGTTTTTCACTACGCAGAACAAACTGATGATCACCAGAGGGAAGATGGGTGGAGGGATAGGTGAAAATAGGTCAAGGGGATTAGTGATGAACACTGAGTAATAATGTATAAAATTGTTAAATCACTATATTGTACACCTGAAACTATATGTTAATGATACTGGAGTTAAAATAATAAACTTAACCTAAAAACAAACAAACAAATGAAAAAAAAAAAACCATCCATTTTTCTAGTCATTCCAGAAAATCAATCATAAGGTAACTTTAATCTCACTCTGGGGCCATCTACAATCCATTTGCAACCTACTTACTTTTGCTGTTCTTGCATTATATGAAGTTGCTCCAGTTTAGTCTTATGTTCAGACTCCAATCTGTTAAGCATCTCTTTTATGACGGAAATGAAAGAATTGAACTGGCACAATAAGAAATTTATATAGTTATAATGTTTAAAGGTAGCAGCAAATGTAATCTAATAAAATAATTCAACAAGTTAACCATAATATTCTCTATTTTTACCAGAATATGACTCACTCATAGTAGTGATGTCACAAGAATAGTACATTTAAACTCAGCATATCACAGCAAACTTTTATAGTATTTCTGTATGATGGTGATAAAATTGATGAGGATTTTAAGTTCCAGAAATTATGTCTCAATTAGTTTTATAGCCCGAGTTCTCTAGGAGCTATTATTCAGCAGTCTTACAAATTTACCCCTAATTACATATTGATTTTCCTAGAATAGTCCAAAATTGACCATCTGAATTTGTACATATCTGGAAACAACCCATTTAATAATGCATAACAAAGTCATTTTATTCAGATTGTTATAAAAATAACATGTTTGGCTAAAATAAATCTGTTTTTCTAAAGTTAGTAGAAATATTAAATGTATATAGTTTAACTTTCAAATAAATATACTTCCTAAAGTATATCTAATACTATGTCATAATGTAGTTTAAGCTTTGGTTAAATGATTCTTAGGGTACCTCAGATCATCATAAACAATTTATTTAACCATACCATCTATTACAGGAAGAATCTAGAAACTGCTTTCTTTCCCTCCCAAATCTTCTTTTTGTACAGGGTGCTTATACAACTCTTCATAGTAGGTTTATTAGTATTTCTATTCCTTGGGGCGCCTGGGTGGCTCAGATGGTTAAGGGTCTGCCTTTGGCTCAGGTCATGATCCCAGGGTCCTGGGATCAAGCCCCACATCGGGCTCCCTGCTTGATGGGGACCCTGCCTCTCCTTCTCCCTCTGCTGCTCCCCCTGCTTGTGTTCTCTGTCAAATAAATAAGTAAAATCTAAAAAAAAAAAAAAATTTCTATTCCTTAAATGGGGAAACTATGGCTCTGGGAGAGAGAAGGCAACTTAGTAAGAGATACTAAATAACATATGGGAGCATGAGAATTCATGTAAGTATGTCTCCAGAGCTTGTGCTCATTTGTACTCAACACTGCTTCTCACCATGCTCAATCATCCCTTGTCTTACCATGAGAGTAACAAAATGCATTACTTCCTTAGCAGTTTAAACCTGGATAGACACTCTGATTAGTTGTTTTTGTTTTTAACTTTGTAATGAAGTACAACAAACTAACGTAAAAGTATACATAGATAAGCACACATATAAAAAAAAATGACTTTTGGTCAGATATAGAAAAAGAACACTGGCAGCACCCCATAAGCTTCCTTGTGACCCCTTCTAGCTACTTCCCAGCCCCTTATCCTACAAGTAAACAGTAGTTTGATTTCTGGCGGTGTCATTTTGACTATTTTTATACTTTATGGAAATGGAATCATTTGATAGATCTTCTTTGTCTGGTTTCACTTGCTCAACATTATGTTTGGGAGATTCATCCATATGAATGTAGTTGGTTACAGACAGTTGGATGTAGTTGGTTTAGAAGAATTAACACAGTGGGCCTGGACTGCTATCTTTGAAAAGGCCTGCTTGCAAGGTTGACTGTTGGCTGGTGTCCAGTAACTCAGATTTTAGGAGAGTTCCCACCATTAACTGATGAAAGTGGCTCACTAAATTGTACAAAGACTGTTTTATGCTAAACATCTGCTTTCCTTCTGGAAGTCTGGAATTTGGGTACATGTCAGGCAGACAGAGCTACAACACTTCACATATACTATCACAATTCATTACCAGGGAGAGTAAATATATTGAGATGACTCTGGAAACCTGCATCTGGTTTCCTCCAGAGTGTTCCAGCCTTCTTCCTTTGCTGATTTTACTTTGTACCCTTTCACCATAAAAAATCATAGCCATGAATACAACTGTATGCTAAGGCCTGTGACTCCTTCTAGTGAATCACTGAATCTGGAGGTGCTCTTTGGAACCCTCACCAACACAAGCTGTAATATGTTTTGATTCCTACTTAGTATTTCCTGTTTTATAGTAAAATGCAAAAAAAATGTACTTTCTTAAATCAAGTTACCTTTTTCCATAATGCAAAATATCCTTAGACTATAATCAAAACTGACAGAAGAGGGCAGTCTTAAATTAGGAACCCTCTCCATGAAGTGAATAGCAGACCACACCCATGTTAACTATTGGAAAATACCAGAAAATACGAATCAAAATATTTCTGTTGATGAAAACGGGTCCCTGAAACAAAATCAACCATAAAGCTGAAGAAAACTAACACCACATTCCAAATGAAATTATATATTATGAAATAAGCATTTGGGAATATTTAAAAACATTCTAAATGATCAAAAGTTGGGCTTAGGCATATTATCATTGGGTGGCAAAAGACATGAAGAAATTTATCAAGCCAATTATCAAGCCCAAAATTGAAATTTAGAGACACAAACTTTCAGAGGTTTACCCTACCACTTCAAATGAAATTTGGGTCTGATTAATTTTATAAATTTCTCTAACTCCAAAACCCCATTCACTCAGCACTCTCCCCTAAGGCCGAAAGCTTTCCTGCTTAACTCCCAGATTTCTGCTTCCTTAATTCCTCTAATTCATTTTCAGTACTTAATTCCCAATCTTGCCTGCCTATCCATTTCTGACACTCCCTGGTAAATAGTAACCAATTCTCAGTCTTTTTTCCATTTTACTCCATTAAACACCAGTTCTATAGTGAACAAATAACTTGTCATTACTCTAACTCAAATTTTCTCTCAGTTCAATAAATATTTTTGATTTTAGCACTGCACTAAGTGCTGGGGCTATAATAAAGTATAAGATATAATAACCAGCCTTCTGGGAAAGGCAGACATGTAAGTACATACCTGTGATAACTACAGTGACAGAGCTATACAGAGAGATAACTATATAATAATCTTTGACCACATTACCTCTTTAAGCAAATGTTTACCACATCTTAAAATCTCAAATACCTAAACCAGTGCACCCAAAACTAACACTGTATGTTAACTATACTGGAATTATAATTAAAAAACTGTCAACAACAAAAAAACAAATACCTAAATCAGAGAGCAATTTGAAGTCTACCTATACTAGTCTCAATTTATTTCTCTCCCATTACTCCCCTACTGTATTATGGGTATCTCTCAGTCAAATTGAATTATTCATTTCCTATGGCAGATAGACTCTAAACTCATTCCCAATTATCTCCTCATTCTGCTGCTCAGGACTTTGTGAAACTCTCCATCTTTGACAGTGAGCAGGAGCTGTGACTTGCTGGTAACCAACAGAATTCAGCAAAGGTAATGGATGTCATTTCCTTGATTACACTACAGGATGCTGTAACTTTCACCTTTTTAGCAGATTCTCTTTCCCACTTTGACGAAACAAGTTGCCATGTTGGAAGGCCCATGAAGCAAAGAACTGACAGTGCTTCTAGCTAACAGCTAGGAACTGGGGCCCTCAGTCCAACAACTTAAAAGGAACTGAATCCTGCCAAAAACTATGTAAGCAGGTTAAAAGCAGAGCCTTCTTTCCCCCAATTGAGCCTTCAGATAAGACCCCAGGCTTTGATTGTAGCATTGTGAAAACTCTGAGCAGAGAATTCATGCCCTGGCTTGGCTGACCCACAGAAATGATGAAATAACCATCTGGTTTATGGTGATTTGCTACATAGCAATAAGTAACAGATATACACCCCAGACACATTACATTGATTTTTTTTTCTTTGATCATGTCAACTTCCCAGCCTCATATTTGAAGTAGCCCAAAATCCTACATATCTTTCTAAGTTCTAGTCATTTAATATCTCCCAATGAGAGGCCTACATACTCCTTACTTTGAATCCACAAACTTTCTTTATTGAATTCTTTGGCATAGTTTTTCTTGTTTTAGCCACACTTAAATGTAATATATTTATATACTCAATGCCAAGAAAACAGTAAGCTGGATAAACCGAATAAAGCACAAAACTATTCTTACCTGATTAAGATTAAGATTATTTTCAATACTCAGGGGAATCAGATGAGGCAATACTTTTCCAGCCAACTGCTCTTTGGTGATTCCCAACTTCTTATGAGTGAAAGTACATTTGTAAATACCTGATAGAAAAGAATGAGACAAATTTCATAGTTCAATACCACAAGTTAAGAGACATTAGGAAAATACTATATCTACATGAAATCTCTTGATAATTAATATAATTACACATTTCTCCTTGTCAGTGCCTAGAAGAAAGATGTTCTTACATATGGATCAGAATGATTTCAGCTTTATCACCAGTTTAGATTTAAATACCATGACATATTTATCCTGAATTCTTTCGGCTTAAGAGCACATTTAATGTCAGAATAACATTAAAAGCCTATCACACCACAGGAGCAAGGTTACAGAATGACCCTCTTTCCTGAAATTATCTGAATATATAGTTCAGACTTCTCACTCAAGCTTGAGACATCTATTTCACAAGTGTGTGAGGATAGGTCTTATACCTTTGTTCACTTCTTTAACTAATCAGATTTAACATGCTTGAAACTGTAATAATTTAATTCAATTCCACACAATCTTTCCCTACAGTCTCACCTATTTACTCAAAAACTTCAAGACCCTGCTTATTACACCTGTTCTACAAAGCCTTCATTTGGTAAACTGAGTACATTTTTTTCTCATTCTCTGAATGCTTTTGTTGTGTTCTGTATATAATCCATACCCTCAGAACACACCACATCCTATAATTTTGGCTGTTAATGTACACTTCACTTCCATACTCAAAAAATAACTTTACTGAATACCTACTAAATGCTTATTCACTAGACACTTATTTGCTATGCTCATTACTTCTGCCTTCCCATTTTCTCACTGAATTCTCATAAGACTCCCATAATGATGCATTTTATCCTCATCTGGTAGGCGAAGCAACTTTTCAAAGTCACTGCAGGAACTGACACAACCAGGACTGGAGCTAGAGATCTTTCCACTATCTATGCCAAAGACCTTCTCAAGAAAACTAATTTCTTTGAGCAGAGAAGTTTCATACCATATCCCATGCCTACATAGGTCCACAATAAATTATCTGCTGACCATTCCTACAAATATTTACTGAGGACTTTCTGCACTGGTCTACAGAAGGTGTTAAAAATACACAGCTGAGTAATTTGGTTTCTCTTCAAAATTAACAAACTTTAAATTTACTAAAAGGTAAACTTGTTCATGTTTTTGTGATTCTACAATTATGTGTGTTTCTATGAGTATAGTAGCACCTCAGAATTTCCAGACTATAACTAATAGTAAACTATTTCTATTGTCAAAGCTATAACTATAGTAAACAATTTCAGAGTTTCTTGACAGAGTAATTTGTAATTATGCTGATGGAACAGAATGTGCTGTAAGGCTAATATGCTTCATAAACCCATCACTTAATAGTGAAACATACTGGGGCGCCTGGGTGGCTCAGTGGCTTAAAGCCTCTGCCTTCGGCTCAGGTCACGATCCCAGGGTCCTGGGATCAAGCCCCGAATCAGGCTCTCCCCTCAGCAGGGAGCCTGCTTCCTCCTCTCTCTCTCTGCCTGCCTCTCTGCCCACTTGTGATCTCTGTCTGTCAAATAAATAAATAAATAATCTTAAAAAAAATAATGAAACATACTGGCTAAGATTTGAACATATATAAATCAAAAGCCAGCTCTACCATTTATCAGTTGTGTTATCTTGGATAACTTATTTAAACTCTGGGCCTCAATTTCCTTACTGTAAAACAGAAATAACAGTACCTATGTCATTGGAATTTGGAGAGGACAAAATGAGATAATGCAGAAAAAATATTCAGCATAGCGCCTATTACAAACTGGGTACCAAGTAACCATCAAGTATTACTATTAAGACTGGTATCAGCATTTTAAGCAGCTTTGTTTGCCTTTCTTATTTGGTATCGTTTCACAAAGAAAACTACATATGATCATGGTATTTGTGAAGCTAGGATTCCCAAATGTCTAATTCTTTTGTAAATGTCAAGGAAGACCACAGTTTTTGCTAAAATTAACAAAAGAAAAGTTATATCATGATATTTATCCCACTATTCCTCAATTACTGAATGCAATATACCTGAAAAAGGATACAAAGGTTTCATAATTTGTAAGATTCATTTACATGACTATAAAACAATAAAGTAGCATCAAATGACATTAAGTTTTCAGCTACCTAAAATTCCCATGAGGACTGCGGGTTCCTTGGATGGAATTTGTTGTAAGAAGGGCAGGATATCATCAAGTACAAACCACTTATCCAAGTATTCCAAAATCTTTCCTAAGCACACTAATGAATTTACACGAACCTATTAAAAGAGGTAAATTGCATTAGTCATTTAAAGTCTTTGCAATCTAGAACAAAATGTTTAACTCTAAATTTAATCTTCATATAGATATGTTAAAATCTCAAGAATAAAAGTAGGTTTAAAAGCTCTCCTCCTTTAATAATGTAGGAAATCTACATATTTACTAACTCCCCTGGACTTGTTTCAGTAAGAATTTATGACTGCTTTACCAGGACACTAGTTAGCTAAAGGCAAGAAATGACTTCAATTCTGTATCCTTCTAAATAAAGTGATTAGGATTTGAGAAACTTTACTATCTATGTGTTTACTAACAATAATTCTTTGGGGACATCTGAATTATGAAAAGGACTGCATTCTCCTAGCTTCCAGTACTTTCCTCTAACTCAAGGTTAATTCATTCTTAAATTAAATATTTCAGCATCATGTAAAACTATTTATATTTTACCCTACATAAAGTTTTCTATTTCTAAATATATCTTTAACACCGATAACTAGAATCTGATACTTAGCACTTTCATCAAAACTCTATCTATATTTGCTTGACAACTTTGATAAGCATGTCACACCCTTTTTTTAGCTTGAATATGTTAAGATAGAATACCTTCAGAAAAAAGGCAAAGCAAAAAAATACAGCACACTGTTACATACAAAAATCTGATGGTTGCCAAACGGGAGGTGGGTAGGGGGCTGGGTGAAATAAAGGGGATTAAGAGTATACTTATCACGATAAGCACTGAGGAAGGTATAGAATTGTTAAATTATTATATTACACACCTGATACTAATATAACATGGTATGTTAATTATATTTCAATTTTTAAAAAAAGAATATTTTGAGTCAGGATCCTATCAATAGCACTGCAGAAAAATTTAAAAATTTAAAAAAAAAAAGCTAAGAAAAAGCAGAAAATAATTTAGTTGGTTAAAAAAGCATCATACTTCTATAAGAAAGATGGAAAAATAAGGTATAATTTTTTTCTGAAATTCAAACATAAAGGACAGTACAAATTCAAAAAAGATACCCAATTAATTTGCTTTTAGAATCAGTGTTATAAAAGGAATTGCTACATTTTTATATGTGTGTATATGTGTGTCAAGAGAAGCTAGAAATACTAGTTTAATTTTGTTTTTATTTTTAATATAAAATATTGGTCATGTAAGTCATGAAGAAATAGAACTCTTGGAGCATCTTACCTACCTCTGTGTAGAATTTATTTTATTTTCAGGAAACAGTATTAAATACAATTCTAACTAAAAACTCATGTTTCACTAATTTCCCAGTTAGAATTCTTTAACCTTAGAGGCCTATGTATATGAATGAAATTCAGAATTTCAGATTTGCTCCTCTGAAGACCCGAGCACTGTACGTGTATAAAATGCAAATCCATTCCAGAGTTACTGTTCTAAACACATTCATTATAACTCTTTGTAATCATGTCTTTAATGGCTCAGTTGGCATCTTAAAAAGAGATATAAACATTCCCAGGCATTAATACAGACCATTTAAGTATCAATGCTTCCCATCTCACCCTGTATATTTAGAACTAAACTAGAACATGTACTTTTACAAAATGTATGCTAAAATAAATCTATGCTGCCATAAAATACACTGTGCCTTACGTGATTTTTATTTTCTTTTTTTTCTAAAGATTTTATTTTTTATTTTACTTTGAGTAATCTCTACACCCAGTGTGGGGCTTGAATTTACAAGTCCAAGATCAAGAGTCACATGCTCTCCAAACAAGCCAGCCAGGGGCCTGAAGATTTTTAAAGGACATTTTGAAAATGACATTTTTAGCTTAATATTACTACCATCTATTTAAAAAATTCAATCATAAGATTTCGAAAATTTCAGGGAAAAGAAGTGGGTTTCAAATCTTTTTAATATTTATGAAGAAAAAGACTCAGAGGGGTAAGTTAACTTGCCCAATTGCACAGGACGGTTAGTAGCAGAAGTCAGAATAAGAACTCAGGTTTTTTTTACTTCATTTCATACTTGTTCATTTTGGTAAAAAATATTTTTTTCCATTTTGATGTTGCTTTCCATCTCAGTGCTTTTATACAAAAAAAAAAAAAAAAAAACAAAACAAACAACCCACGAACTAAAATGGATTGGATCACTATAAGGTAAAATTATGTCATTTAAATCAGCTTAAGCTACAAATGCTTGTATTTATTTAAATTTACATTTCACCTAATAAAGATGGAAGAGGTCTCCAAAGAACTATATTTACAAATTTAATAACATGATCATTATCAAACATTAATATAAAGAACTGATCAGAGGAACGAAGGACATCTCTCCCTCTCTTCTAAAGCTACTGTTTGAAGAGAATATTCAATGTTACTTCCATAAAGAATAATCGGTGGGATCAATTCTTATGACCTACTGTTAGAGAAAAGGTTAGGAATAAATATTTCTCCCAATACAAGATAATGAGAACTGTCATTTACTGTTATTTACTACATCCTTGACTACTAACCGTGTTACAATTCTGTATTCAAAGGAATCAGCTGCCTTTGGCCTAGATTTTTGAGTACAACTATCCCCCTCCCACCTTGTGTTCTTATTAATGTATTATTTTACTGTACCCTAATTTTTTGTTTTTGAAAGTAGGCAAGTAAGTGGTAGGCACAAAAATATAGATAACTAAAAGTAAAGGCAATTTATGAAAGGAAGCTCTTCATAAAGTTTTTAGGCTTTTACACCAAGTTAAACTCTCATGATTATTTTAAAACTACCAACAAAATAAATTGTGAATTAAAGCAGAAAAGTCTTAAGAAAGAAAAACTACTCAAATTTTCTCTCGAAGCACTCAAATTAGGGATGGGAATAAGGCCAGGGATGTAATAATACAAAATTATGTATGAGGGAAAACTACAGCTATTGATCACTTTTACAGCACTGTATGCAGGCTACCTATAGCCAAGATGAAATATATGAACAAACTATAAAAGGGTTATTTAACAATAAGAAAATAATTTAAAATAATGAGAAGCTAAAGAAAAGCAAAAATTAATATGTAATTACTTACAGCAAGGGAAGACGTTTGTAGACATGCATTTTTAATTCTTGGTATCAAAGCATTTTTCATGGACGGATAGTCTATAAGATTTGCAAAGGTTGGAATGATGTTTAAACAGAGTTCCTATTAAGAAAATACATGGATTCAATCTTAGGGAAATACTCTCTTCACTTTTCTCCCACATATTAAAAAATATTTTGCATTTGCATGGCTAATTTGTCACACAGTTTGAAATAAACTTTTATGTATGTTGTATCATTTGCTCCTTTCAACAACTATTTGTTTTTTTTTAAGTTTTTAAAATTTAATTTTATTTATTTATTTGACAGAGATCACAAGTAGGCAGAAAGGCAGGCAGAGAGAGAGGGGGAAGGACGCTCCCCGCTGAGCAGGGAGCCCGATGTGGGGCTCTATCCCAGGACCCTGGGATCATGACCCGAGCTGAAGGCAGAGGCTTTAACCCACTGAGTCACCTAAGCGGCCCTTCAACAACTATTTGAAAGCAGAATAGAATACTGGTTTTCAATTTCACAGATGAAAAAACAGACTCAAAAGGTCTTCCTCAAAATCATGCAAGGCATATGACCTAGCATATGGTAACAACATTCCTTGGTCTCATACCTAATTTCTTTCCCTCACAACACAATTCATCATTTATTATTTAAGAATAGGAACACCTGGGACGCCTGGGTGGCTCAGTTGGTTAAGCAGCTGCCTTCGGCTCGGGTCATGATCCCAGCATCCTGGGATCGAGTCCTACATCGGGCTCCTTGCTCAGCAGGGAGCCTGCTTCTCCCTCTGCCTCTGCCTGCCACTCTGTCTGCCTGTGCTCACTCTCTCTGACAAATAAATAAATAAAATCTTTAAAAAAAAAAAAAAAAGAATAGGAACACCTAAGTTTTGCTATCTTTCACAATGAGGGAAAATCAAGTACAAAGTGACATTAAACTCTTCGTCTTAAATAAGGGATTTCTTAACTGTTACATAAATCCTTATGATAGAATATAACACAAACATTTTCTTTTAATATATTTTAAAAGATTGTTTAATAATACCAGGGAGAAAATGCAGTAAGATACTATCACATAATCCCAACTTTTAAAATGTGTAGGTACATGTGTCTGTCTATAAGCTCAGGGAAAAAAGACATAAGGAGAGATCTGGAAATGTTAAGTCCGGGCATCTCTGAGAGAAGATTTTAATTTTCTTTGTATTTTTAAGTACTTCCAAATTCTGAAACTTCAGCAAGTATAACTCATAGAAACAGGAAAAAGTTATTTAAAACATCGTTAACTAATGCTGGCCATAATGTAAATGATTTTAACTGGGAACTCTGAATGAGGCTAACAGAGGGAAAAGGACAATGACTAAGGAAAAGAGAACTAAATGAGGTAAGGAAAAGAACAAGAAATGGCTTGAAAACTAACTGGCTGAAGAACATACATCTCAGATACCTTAAAAGGGCAGAATGATCTTGTAGCAAAGCACAGAAGGGATTACTGAAGAAAATGGAGTCATAAATGTGTATCAGGGAAGGAGTTAAACAAATATGGTATATTTAAAGACATTTATTTGTAGTTAGCAAATAGAAATGAATTAACCACTAAGAATCTGTTATCAAAATAATGGCCGCATATTTTATTTGCTTCATTCCCAGATTTCTAAAAGGCATATATGAGTTATATGTTTATATCCACTCAGAACTATAATAAATAAGTGGGTGACATAACTCAAGGATAAGAAGTACAAGCTACATTCAAGGGGCCATTTTCTACAGATGGGAGAGAACAGGCAAGGGTGAATAGCTCGTGGGATACTATGCTCCTGTTACCAGAGGGTGCCTCCGTAGGGAAGGTCAGCCTTTAACTCAAGAGAATGAGCATGCATTCACATTGTACTGTGTAACCTAGCAGTAGGTTACAAAGAGGCAAATCTTAAATTATGTCTAAATCATATAGGTGAAGGAGGGGAGGAAGAGCTTTTCCTGAAGAGGAAATACAATGAAGAACCTAAGAACAGGAGACTAAAACAACCCAAAACTCAAGGAAGTCATTAACTCATTCTCAGGAACTTCTGCCTCTTAGTTTATAACTGGTGGTGGAGAGGGAAAAATAAACATAGCTTCTATGTTTAATTTTAAAGCTAAAATTTTTTTAAATTGGTTTACATACATATTTCTGTTCGTGCATCTAAGCATCCTAACTTTTGTAAACCATCTTCTACTTTTCCAGGTATTTTTCTAAACTCTTTAGCCTCTTAAATATTTCTAATCAAACTTCACTTTAAAAATATCACTCCAAAAATGAATTTCAGAAGTTACTTTCTAGTCTTCTACTTGCATGAAACTTTAAAGATTTTTGTTTCTTGCTCTTGCTCTAATACTCTCCCAAAGCTTAAACAGTCTGTTAACCTTATCAGACTCTACCAAGCAATGCTCATACTAATTAATTGGACTGGTGACTAAAGACTTATATTGAATGATACAAGAAATGCTGGTTTGTAAAATTCAGCAAAGTTGCACAGGTCAATCTGGATTAAATGTTAACTACTTCAATAAATACTCATTGGCTGATAATTACTGGCTAAATGAAGTCCCTTAGGAAGAAAAATGGGCATTCATGTCACTCAACTTTTTTTCTCCTTCCTAATCTCAGTTGACTATAAAACCAGGTTGGCTACACAGGGCCTGTGGGAATGTTTTAAGAAGCTGTAATTCACAACTCCTTTGGAAAGGGCTAAAAAGTAGACATAAGTACACCCTCCCCAATTGTCCCCTGTCATTTGGACAAAGGCAGCATATCCTCACCTTTAAGAAGATATGACCTTATAAGGACAAAATTTAACATCAACTTCACAACTTTGAATAAACAAATGAACTTAGACAAAGACTGAAATGAGCCAAAAAAGTAACTTCATACATGTGGGATTAGGTTCACATCATTTATTTTTAAGTAATCTCTACACACAACGAGGCTCAAACTCACAACCCTGCAATCAAGAGTCACATGCTCTACTGACTGAGCCAGCCAGGCACCCCTCAATATTAGGTTCACATTAGGATAAAGAAGGTTTTGGTCAGTAACTTTTAAATATTAAAATTCTAGGGATGCCTGGGTGGTTCAGTTGGTTAAGCTTCTGCCTTCGGCTCAGGTCATGATCCCAGGATCCTGGGATTGAGTCGCACACTGGGCTCCTTGTGGGGAGCCTGCTTCTCCCTCTGCCTGCCACTCCTCCAGCTTGTACTCCCTCTCTCTCTCTCTCTAACATATAAATAAGTAAAATCTTTTAAAAAAATTAAAATTCTGTTTTTCTTTACTAAAATTTCTATACTGGTAAATAAACTTTAAATATAAAACCATTAAGCAGTGCGATGATGTTAACATAAGTACTTATTTTTTCCACAGTAAAAAAATCAAAAAAATAAATTACACTTTTAACAGTGATCCAAAATTTTTTTCCAGACAGTTCTGTAGAACCAAACTTTCAAAGGCAAAGCTAAAGAACTAAAAGTTTAGCAAAGTACACAATATTTTAACATCACCTTTGTGACAAACAAGCATGCCTACAAATGCGTTAGGAATGGTCACACTAAGTTACTATCTGGTTTTCTATCTATTTGCTCCACAAATTTACTTCAATGTAGAAGGAACACTTAGAAGACTGAGTTATTAACCATGAAAGAAAATTATGAGTATGGGAGTTACCTATTTAATATTTTCATAAGAAAAAGGCATCATGTATCTTTGCATTTTCATTCCTATGTTAGTTACTCATTCAGAAAAAAAGATATACTGGCCCAAACGACAATAAATCAAATTTTCCAGAATAGAACATCTTTCATTTTATTTCATTAGTACAGGTATTTGTCAATTGATTCTTTAAACTAGTTGGGAGCAGATATATTTTAGTAACAGTACACAATCCAATTCAATGGATTAATATATATCACTACTGAGTTTTATAGAAAAGATTTTACAACTCAACCCCAAAATGTACTTCTTTCTTTTGCTTTAAAAACAAAACTAAAAGTAAATCAAAATCATTATTAAAGAAAAAAAAATCAAATATTATACCTGGATCTGAATGGAAGGAGCCTCTAGTGCTCTGTAAACCATTGGTAGGACACTGTTCTTTATCTCATCAGGAGGAGTTTTGGTTAGTAGCAAATCCATTTTTTGTAAGAAAATTAACAAAATCTATGTCAGAAAAGAGGAACAATGTATTAAAGTCTAGAATCTTTAAAAGATTTCACTTATGACAAAATTTAAAATATCTTCAAAAAAGTAAGTTCTACATTTTGACACTCACCATGTTGCTAGCCTGAAGGCATGGAAGACAAAAATATACAAATCAAGTTTCTTACATTTCCAGAAACACACTATTTAATACCTGCTTTCAGTTTAAATATTTAAATGAAGACTAATTTCCTAACTCTCACACATCTTCAGTAATGCATCCCTCACCCATAACTACCACTCTCTGGAATCTACTGAATTGTAAAAAAAAAAAAAAAAAGCCTGAAAACAGCAGTCAAATATCCCAAAGCAGTAAATTCACTTGGCTTCTAAGTTTAAGAGTAGAAGAAAAGGTACAGAAATGAAAGGGACTCCATTCCCCTATGATCCTTTGTTGTGTTTCTTAAATTCCACAAATGAGTGAAACCATACGATAACTTCATTTAAATGACTTATTTTGCTCAGCACAATACCCTCCAGTTCCATCCATGTCATTGCAAATGGTAAAATTTTCATCTTTTTGATGGCCAAGTAGTTTTCCACTACACACACACACACACACACACACACACACACACACACAGACACACACACATTCATCTGTTGATAGATATCAGGGCTCTTTCCATAGTTTGGCTATTGTGGACATTACTGCTATAAACATTGGAGTGCAGGCGCTCCTTCGGATCATGTTTGTATCTTTCAGGTAAATACCTAGTAGTGCAATTGCTAGGTCATAGGGTAGCCCTATTTTTAACTTTTTGAGGAACCTCTATACTGTTTTCCAGAGTGGCTATACTAGCCTGCATTCCCACCAACAGTGTAAAAGGGTTCTCAGAGAGGGAGACAAACTCTAAGAGACTATTAACTCTAGGAAACAAACTGAGGGTTGCTGGAGGGGAGGTGGGTATGGGGTAACTAGGTGATGTGCATTGAAGAGGGAATTTGATGGAAGGAGCACTAGGTGTTATATGCAACTGATGAATAACTGAACTCTACATCTGAAACTAATGACATACTATATGTTAATTAATAGAACTTAAATAAGATTTTTTTAAAATAATTGAAAGGGACTGTCATGAAAAATTCTAAAAAGAACATTTTCAATGGTCCCAGATCATTTTCTCAGCTAGTTGCAACATATACCTTCATTATAAGGAACAAACTATCCCTTCTATTCATGCAGAATACTGAGTGAACATGTGGCTCCACCACTTTGCCTCCTAACATCTTGACCATGTTTGGGAAACTCTGTTTCAAAGCCTACAGTTCCCTCACCTGCCCTTTCCTAGCCACAGGAACTCTTTCTTGCCTTACCACCAGACTTCCTTTTGTTCCCCTCCTTTCAAAGAAAGAACCATGAACAACCTGTCATTAAGACCATTATAACAAGTAGTTGATGGTTTACTAATAAGCTACTGCCATGTAGTGGCAGAAACACGTAATAATATTTACTATGTACCTAGAAATTTCATTTAATCTCAACAACCCTTCTTTTTTTAGAAATGAGCGAACAGAGACTTTAAGAGAGTAATGACTTGTCCAAATCATGCTCCCAGTAAAGATGAAGATCAGATTCAAACCCAGTCTTAAACCTAAGACTATCTTGATTCTGACAAATAAATATTATACTAGAGTCTACATCAGAAACTAATTACATTTTCACTTACAATACACACACATATTATTTCTCTGGTGCTGTAATCACTTCCCCTCTTCTGGTGAAAGTATTTATTACCAGGAAAATAAAAGAAACAATTGGCATAAACAATCTACAAATTAAAGACCCTAAATAATAAAACAAGCAAAAAGCAAATATATAAAAGTGCAGTAGAAAAAGAAATATTCTTCCCAAACCTGTAACTTTTAATAAGGCCAATAAGAATGGTATACCACATGCCAAATCTCAATACAATTTATTTTCCCAGATGGTAAATTATGGAGATCTATATACACTTACTTGTAAAGTTTAATTATAATTTTAGGAATGTTTCACTTCAAATATATGCAAAATAGCTTCTGACTATGGAAAAGAAGTCTCTTGCACTTATCTCAATTTTTAAAAAGCCACATATCCATTCTTTTCATTTTCAATGATAGTCATCATTGACTAACATCATTAAATAACAGCAGATAAATAGAAAAGAGTATCTATACACATACCTGGATTGGCTCCTGCTGTTTAAAGACAGGGCCAAGTTCAGGTAGAATTAATTTGACGTATTCTTCTTTGGTGCATTCTTCAGCAATCAGTAAAACATTGGGCAAAACAAAAGGTACCATGTCAGGGTTTACAAATTCTGAAGTCAAACAAGGCAAAATCCTCTGCACAATGACACGCTGAAAGGCAAAATGTTTTCATAAAACTAAATTTAACTTCCCATCTTTAGTATTAATATTGAAGTTACGGTCTTAAATCTCCAATCCCTTTGGGGAAGATGACCATATAATTTATGGTTGAAACTGGGACACTGTTGAGAGTAAAATGGGGTGCTCCAGCTAACTATGTCAGGACAAAAGAAATAACTTGGGAATGTTATAGATAAAGGGGGACATATGGTCACCACTCCTTTATGAAACCTTCTCTCATTAGTCTTCACTAGTATGTCTCTCCTCTTCATAACTTATGATTCATACCAAACAACTTAAACACTGTTCTGTATTGTTATCTCTATCTACACATACTCTGAGTCTTGAAGAACAAGAATATTTTGATTCCTTTTTTATCTACATAGCATCTAAGTAAAGGGCTAGACAAACAGTGCATAATCAATGAGTATCTGACAGATTAAACACTGGAGATATTTTTGTAACCAGGAATCACCAGTTTTCCAACCACAGACTTCTAAGGCATTCACCAACATTTGTTATACTAGAATACACTCACGATTTAATAAGCCAGAGAAGGGAACTTAAAGGCATAGGAGAGGCTAGTAACAATACAGATGTACCCCCTTAATTGCTGGTGAGACAACGATCTCCCAATGGCAGCTTATGGACTTCTCTTCTGACATTTAATGTCCAAGTACTATCTTTGCATAGGTAGTACTCTTCTAATTTTCTTATCTATCTAAATTATTAAATTATTTTTGGACCCTGAGAAAAAGGTCCACTAAACTTTCAGGTTCAGCCTGCATCCTTCCATAGTCATTTATGCACCTAAAGCAAAATTGACATTTATTTCTCTGGAAGAGTTACTAGTAAATAAAAATCCTGACTATAATAAAAAAGTGATCAACAACAAACCTTGGGCAGTTTTGGTAGGACTTTTGGCAGTCCTTTGAAAAACTGTGATTTCTGAAGATTATCTCTTTGGAATAAGGTATCAAAATACTGCAGCGTTACTGCACCAACATCATCAAAGAAGGGAATCTAAAAACAGGAAATAAAATTATTTTGATAACTACTAAATTACTTCTCATACCTAAAACTGCCATAATATAGTAAAACAAATATTTAAAAACATTTAACAAAATGCTAAAGATCACTTAATAATTCTAGTTATAAAAATAAAAATAAGAAAGTAATAACTAAATTTCTTCTCAAGTTCATTTTCAGTCACTACCTATAGTTAGCTGGGCAGTAACATTTTCTTTACCTTACTAGTAAATACTGAAAGATTAAGTAAAATATCTTGGAGGCATAAAGAAAAATCCATAGTTACATGAGTAAATTAGAGGGTCATAAATTCTTGTGTCCAAAATTTCTATACCTACATGACTGTTAAGACTCTGATTATTTGAAATCTTAATTTTATATCAGAGCAGTTATATACATAAATTATTTAACTGTTTAAAATTAAAAGAAGCTGAATATTTAACATACCCAAGGATAAAGATGTTAATTGGGGACTCTATCTAGCTAAATCTTGCTTTAGAAGCATTTAATCTACTTTAACTCATTGTCCCTCTACCTAAGGCAGGAATTCATGTGTACTCACCTTTGTCATTTGATCTGCATCTGGTCTTACAGCTGGAGTGACATTTAAGAGTAGTTTTACATGTTCACGGACTTCCTCAGGTATATTTGAAAGTGAACTAGATCCTAAACGACTCAACTATTTAAAAGAGTGATAATATTAAATATGAATATAAAATATGCAAGAACATAATGCATTTATAGTCAATACTCTATTTAAAAAAACTTTGAAATTTACTCAAAAATATATGTTAGAGTGAACAAACTGTTAATTCTACTGTGGCAAGATAACTAAAACACTTACCTTCAATACTTGAAATTGTTTCTATTAGTGAAACAAATGCCCAGCATTTTAGATCATATTTCAGTAGTAAATAAAGCCACAATTAAAGTTGTGGTAACAAACATTAATTCTCATTATTTACAAAATTACTTTTGTTCAGTTGATTTTATGTAAAATTAAAATATGAGACATCATCTTATTTTAGGAGAATTTTCTGAACACGTTTTTTAAAATCAAAGAAACATTTAATACTTTTAATGCAAGCAATTATATATATATAAGGCAAATTACCTGATCCAACTGCCTACTAAAACTCTTGTAAATATCTTGCTTGTTAACTTCAAATATGGGTTTCCCTTTATTAAATACAGCATACATGACAGTTCCTAGTGAGTACATATCACTGGCTGTTTCACAGCTCACAGAAAGTATGTATTCAGGAGCCAAATATTCAGGATTTGGAAGACACAATGATGGTAAATTTGGGTCCCATTCTTTACAAGGAAACTTGGGCTGTAAGAAGACAGAAAAAAGATTATATAGATTAAATATTTCAAATTAAACCAAAAAACACTATCAGGCAAGCAGCAACCTAGTTTTAAATTCATAGTCATGGAAGTAAAAATATCATCACCACCTTCAATCTTAAAATTTTCAAATTCTCAAATCTGGAAAGGGCACTAAACAAACTGAGAGATATGAATAAGAACTCTTGCAACCTGGGTGCCTGCGTGGCTCAGTAAATTGAGCGTCTGACTCTTGATTTCGGCTCAGGTCGTGATCTCAGGGTCCTGAGATGAAGCCCTGCAATGGGCTCTGTGCTGACTAATGATTCTCTTCCTCTGCCCTTGCCCCTCTGTTCACTCACTCTCTCTCAAAATAAATATATATATATTTTTAAATAACTCTTGAAACCTTCAGATTATTGGAGTTCTCTCCCAGAAGACAAATCATCACCATAAGATTCAGTATGAATATGAAAAGGTATAGCCTATGTTCTATGAGACTAGGCTTCAAGTTTTATAGACCCAGATTATTATTTGAAACTTTGTTCTTTCACTAACTAGCTGTGTGATTTAGTTGACAGGTTCAAAAGGTTACTGTAAAATTAAACAAATGTACAGAAAAAAATGGACCTAACATAGTATCTGACCCATGATATATACTCAACCAATACTAATTCTTTCTGCTTCCCTTAAAAGTATCTACTTAAATTACAAATCTATTTTAAAGTCAAATCATGGTGCCTTTAACAACTACATACATATGTTTAAAAACTAGAAATATTGCATTATTTTCCTAAGTATAAATAGGCAGAGATATCATAATCACTATGCAATAGGTGCTTTAGAACCAGAGAGAACAGGTTCAAATCCTATCTCTACCACTTAACCACCTGCCTATACTTAGGTACATTATTTTATTCTATGACTCTAACTTACCCATCTACATTTTTCCCATATCTGACAGATTGTGGTGACGATTAAATAAGTAAATACATTAAAAAAGTGCTTTGTTAGAAAAGTACTTCAGTAAATGTTAGTTCTTATTGCCACTGCTACTGTTGTTATCATGCTCCCTAAGAAGATTTTGTGGTCCAATGTTGGGAAAACACTGCTAGAGATTCACATTGTTTGTTAGTGTATTTGATATCAGGAGGAAAAAAGCCTACTTAACCCAATAGTTCTCAAATTTGTTTAACTCTAGCATCCTTTAATCAAATAATACTACTGTGGAATTAACTAGCTAAAGAATACTCTTAGGTAAAATGAACATTAGAATTTTCTGTAAGGCTGTACATTTAAACATACATTGTGCCATGTAGCCTATTTCTACACATTTATCAGAATTGCAAATTCTCTAGTCCATTCCGGATCCATCACAAATTTCCACAGCTTTAAAAATATTAGAAAATGGGGGCACCTGGGTGGCTAAATCAGTACAGCATGCAACTCTTGATCTCAGTGTTTTGAGTTTGACCCCCACCTTGGCTGTAGAGATTACTTGAAATCTTAAAAAAAAAAAAATTACAAGACTTAAAACCTTCATTACCTCTTGTTCAGAAGGATTGGTTGAAGACACACAAAAATCAAAGCCCATTATTTTCCAGGCTCCACTTTTATTCAAAATTATATTTTCAGGTGTAATATTCCTATGGACCATTTTCACACTGCTATGTAAAAATGACAATCCTTCAGAAACCTGTAATTGGGGGAAGAAAAGACTTTTACAGTAAATAAAACTCCTTTCAATTACAGTAATAAAATGTCTCTCAAATCATAATTGCTGCTTCTCACAATAAAAGATTTTTTTATATGTCAGGGAACAATTAAATTTCATCATAAATGCAAAAGAGTTGATATTCTCAGTTGCTACAAGGATCTAAGCATTAGTGGGAAAAACCCAGTTATAAAACCAAATCTTTATTAAAGTTCCTTTCCAAAGGCAGATAAGCAAAATCAATGATACTTTAAAACCATTTTTCTATCCAAATGTATTCAGTTTCTGTGTTTGAAATGTGAAGGCATCTTCAGTCCCCAAGTTACAGATAGTAAATATCAAGGGACTCCTTGTCACACTCTTGCCACTATTGCTCAACATAGTACTAGAAGGCCAGCATCAGCAATCAGACCAAAAAAAAAAAAAAAAAAAGAAATAAAAGGTATTCAAATTGGCAAAGAAGTAAAATTCTCTCTTCACAGATGACATGATACTTTATGTGGAAAACCCAAAAGACTCTGCCCCTAAATTATTAGAATTCATAAAGCAATTCAGTAATGTGGCAGGATATAAAATCAATGCACAGAAATCAGTTGCTTCCTTATACACTAACAATGAAAATGTAGAAAGGGAAATTAAAGAATTGATTCCATTTACAATCACACCAAAAACCAAAAGATACCTTGGAATAAACCTAATCAAAGATGTAAAGGATCTATATTCTAGAATTTAGAGAACGCTTATGAAAGAAATTGAAGATGACACAAAAAGATGGAAAAACATTCCACACTCATGAATTAGAAGAATATACATTGTTGAAATGTCTATGCTACCCAGAGCAATCTATATTTTCAACACCATGCTGATCAAAATACCAATGATATTTTTCAAAAAGCTGGAACAAACAATCCTAAAATTTATATGGAACCAGAAAAGACCCCAAGTTGCCAAGGAAATGAAAAAGAAAAAGCTGGAGGCATCACATTGCCTGATTTCAAGCTCTATTACAAAACCGTAATCACCAAGACAGCATAGTACCGGCACAAAACAGATACACAGATCAATGGAACAGAAGAGAGAACCCAGAAATGGATCCTCAACTTTGTGGTCAACTAATCTTTGACAAAGCAGGAAAGAATATCCAATGGAGAAAAGACAGTCTCTTCAACAAATGATGTTTGGAAAACTGGACAGCCATATGCAGAAGAATGAAACTGAACCATTTCCTTACACCATACACAAAAATAGACTCTGAATGAACAGAAGACCTAAATGTGTGATAGGGATCCATCAAAATCCTAGAGGAGAAAAAAGGCAGCAACCTTGCTGACCTCAGCCAGAGCAATTTCCTGCTAGACACATCTCCAAAGGCAACAGAAACAAAGGCAAAAATGAACTTTTGGGACTTCATCAAGTTAAAAGGCTTCTGTACAGCAAAGGAAACCATCAACAAAACAAAGAGGCAACCCACAGAATGAGAGAAGATATTTGCAAATGACACTATAGATAAAGGGCTGGTATCCAAGTTCTATAAAGACCTTCTCAAACTTAACAACCAAAAAAAAAAAAACAAATAATCAAGCCAAAGTTTATTGTATGTGAAGTTTATTGTATGTTAATCAATAACTTAACAAAGCTGTTGAAAAACAATAGATAAAATTATCTCTGTCCCCAATGGAACTGAGAATCTACTGTATAAATTTATTCTACAGAGCTGAAGATATTTTGGTAGGCAGGAAAAGGAAAATCAGAAAAAGTGGACATAGGGCGCCTGGGTGGCTCAGTGCGTTAAAGCCTCTGCCTTCAGCTCAGGTCATGATCTCAGGGTCCTGGGATCCAGGCCCACATTGGGCTCTCTGCTGGGGGGGGGAGCCTGCTCCACTTCCCCCTAACACTCCCCTCCCTACCCTCTCTCTGCCCGCCTTACTGCCTACTTGTGATCTCTGTCTGTCAAATAAATTAAAAAAAAAAAAATCTTAAAAAAAAAGATAAAGTGGACATATACAAAAAGTCTAACAAGATCTCTTGATACCTATTAAATAATTTCCCTGAAGATGTAATTTTTATTTTTTATTAAATACTTTAGTATTTCAACTTAATATTTTATTTATGAAATGCATTCACTCGAACTCAAAAGGGAACCAACCCATCAAAGAGTAAGTACCCTTCTATAAAGGTTATCAATGTTATGTTTCATAATTAAAATATAATTTAAACCTAACAATAAACTGTAGAAAAACTGCAGAGCATAGAAATAATTTTTAAATTACTGAGAGGATCCAAAGGTTTACATAAAGCAGTTGATATTGCTAATAAGTTTTAAATAGCCAAAAACAATTCTGAAAGATAAAACTCTTTTCATATGGTAAATAAAAATACATACCTGTAGCAAACCATATTTAGTTTCTACATCATACAGGTTATAATCCTTAATGTCTGGAGATACAGGGGAAGGTAGATTTTCCCAGTTACCTAAAACATTGGCTAAACTGGCAAAAACTGGTTCTGTACAAAATGCTAAGCAATCTCTGTTTTAAAAAAGAAAAAGAGTTATTTACCATCATTTTTTTCCACATTATCAAAATCAAATATACATAAAATATTCATAGTCAACAAGAAGATAGACTTAGATTTGTTTTCAGCATCAATGTAACATTTAAACCACCATTTTCAGAATACACTCGAACCTGCAGATTTCCCAGACCCCTTTGGAGCACAGAGCACAGCACTAGGTCCCCTGTAACTACTTCAATCAGAGCAGCTTTGTTTTACCTTTTTTTTATATATAATTTTAAAAGGTGTCACAATTTTTATATTTTTAAATTACTGCTCTTTGATATATAAGAATATTTAGAAATTCAGAAAATGTTAGATATTAACATTGAGAAGGCTTTACTCATAAAGAGCTCAGGCTTTGAAGACAAATACCCAACTTCAAGTCCCAGCATCCCTATTCCCTGACTAGGTGAGTTGGACACCTTGGCTCTGAGCCTCACTTTGCCCATTTGTAAAATGGTGATAAAAAACCACCCTGAAGGGTAACTGTGAACATCAAAGGAGATAATGAATGTAAGGTATATAGCAGAGTCACTAGCATGGAAACTTAATAAATCTTTACTGCTGCTATTATTATCCCCAAGTGTTTGAGACTCAAGTCCTAACATTTTATACTTTGGGCTTATTTAGGCTCTGGCAATGAAGAACTACATACAAGGTACTGTGGTAACAAAGCTAGACCAACCCTCTACACCTGGACTGAAATTGTTTAATGGCAAGTACACCTTTTGCTGTCTCATCTGTCCACTATACCTGTGTAACTTTTCTTTCACCTTGAACCCAGTTTTCAAATGAAAGCATATGCAAAAGCTTAATAATACATGAAAGATTAAGACAGAGCTGCTTAGGCTGAGGGAGAGTTATTACACCTGCTCAGTCATCAACAAAGATGCTACTTTGTTCTTTACTCCCTCACCAAGCTCATAAACACAGTGGACACCAGGTTTCCATTTCCTGAACTGTACTGGAGGAAAACTGATCAAATACTCTAAAGTCTTTTCTACAGTACTCCTTAATTCCCAAGACTCACATATTTGAGCTACTCCTATTTTCTTCCTCTCTGTACTGACCCCAACATCATCCTTGGCCACATCACTATCCATATTATTACTCCTCCAGCTGGAAGTCCTCTTATCTTTCATGAATATTCACTCCCATCACCATTACAGTCACATACCAGAAGGGCTATATCCTCTTCTCAAGAACCACTTTCCCACCTCAAAAAAAAAAAAAAAAAAAAAAAAAAAAAAAAAAACA
>ML101055.1:49659-110554 GCA_003697995.1 Taxidea taxus jeffersonii
AAATTCCCCCCCCCACCACTTCCTACC
Organism: Taxidea taxus jeffersonii; assembly: GCA_003697995.1. Taxonomy (NCBI): domain Eukaryota; kingdom Metazoa; phylum Chordata; class Mammalia; order Carnivora; family Mustelidae; genus Taxidea; species Taxidea taxus. The sequence goes on from ML101055.1 coordinate 49,687, forward strand.
CCTACCCAAAAGGGTAAAATCCCCTTCCCAAAAAACACCCCCCCCCCCAAAAAAAAAAAAAAAAAAAAAAAAAAAAAAAAAAAGAACACTTCCCCAACCACAGCTACCTACTAGCCATTATCTCCTACCCCTTTACTACCTCCACCAAATCTAGCTCCCCAACACCTTTATTAACCAAATTCCAAGTATTCAGTCCTGACCATATGTATTTAATTCCTTTTTCTCCCAACTATCACAATAAACATCACCCTAATTATCCTTTACCAAGCAAACCCCTACTAACCCTGTAATAATCACCACAAGCTTTTTTACTCTCTTGCTTATGTCATAAGTACAAGGAAAGAATAGAAAGCCCACACCTTTTTAAATTCACAATGTTAAGTCACATAGTATACTTTAACCTTGCACTTTTTTTCAACATTCAAGAACATTCCTTTATAGTCCTCTTCCTAGCTCCTCATTCCATGGCCCCCTTTACCCACTACTCACCTATTATCCTTTCTACTTAAAAAAAGTATAAAGTTCATCTAACATGAATGACCTCATTTCCCTATACTTCACCTCAGTATATTAGTGATTAAACCATCATCCTATAATTTCCTTTGAGTTCCTCCTCTGGGACTTTATTCACATAATGAAGTCTTCTCTGCTAGTCTCCTCGGTATCTATTTCCTAGCTTCCAAACCACCATCCTACTACTGATATTATTGAAGATCAATAACAACCTCTCACTAGTCAAATGTAATGAACTCTTCTCAGTCCTTATTTTCTTTTTCTTCAGTGGTCCTCAGTGTTAGCTGGTCCCTTCTCCTCCTTTAGCTTCTGTGCCATTCAACTGCCTATTCTTCTGCCATGTAACAGTGATCACTCATTTCTTTCCCTGACTCTTCTTTTCTCTCCACATTTCAAGTTCTTCCACAGTACTCTGCTCTTTCGACTCATGCTCTTGCAAAATTCTTTTTTCTGTGGTTTTGATTACTGCCTCCATGTCACTCTCAATACACATCACCAACTCTGACCTTTCACCTGGATGACTTTACTACAGTACATTTCTTTTGGAGAATTCCAGTGTTATTTCTACATTATTAATTCATTAAAAATTGGAAGTCATTTTTTCCTTCCCTATAGTTGTCCTATTTCTATTAATTTTGTAAGTTTACAACTTAATAATGAAAATGCCTTAAAGTAATATCTGAATTGTCTCTCTTAATGAAAATGCCAATAAATCCCTAGTTCTATAATATTTAAATTACTATAAAAGAAGTTGTAGGGAGAGCTTCTTCCCTCAAGAGACTTGAAAAGTAATAAGGAAATATAAGACACATTGATACAAGTTAAAATAACAAAGATGGGTAGGATTCTGATAGGTGACATTGTAGACACTGAAAGAAAACACTCCAGAGGAAACAGCATTGCTTGAAAAGCTCAGAACAAGTGTGGCAAACAAAATGTATCCACTTCGGGACAGAGTTCACAATAATGAATGTTACATAAGAGTCAACAACTATACTCTTCTTTTGGGTTTATTCATGAAAAGAAGAGCAATAAAAACATTAACATCATAGGAGATTTATGGTCATATTTCTGGGTAGGCACACCATGATATATTGGAATAAAAAAAACTTGGGCTCAGGAATCAAGGTGTCATAACTATGTGACTCAAGTAATGTCTCTGATCCTAAGTTCTCCCATGTAATTGTGAGAACTGAATGAGTTAAGCAAATGTAAAACATTTAATACAGTTTTCACAGTAATTCTTTTTTTTTCCTTTAGGTTGAGAGAAAGTAACCTGTGCTCTTGGGGGAGAAGGATAAGTAACAGTGGGTTACTGAAGATATCAAAATAAGAATTATATAGAAATGCAACACATAAAAAGATAAAAGCATCCTGGCTGAAGGAAAATTCTAAGAATTTTTCACTGCCAGCATGCTCCACAGACAGAACTTAAACATACAATTATTAGCTATTTGTTCAATAAGTCTTTTATGTAAGTCTTTATAAAAATTTACCTGGATTCTTCTAAAGGATGCTGGACAGTAAGAAGTCGAGGGTGTCGTAGTCGAGTTAACTGCTGGACTCCTCGTTTTAGAGAATCAATGATTTGATCCTTTTCAAATTTTTGATATTTGTCAATCAGCTTTTTATCAAAGACAAAAACAGCCACTTCCTAATGAAAGAATTGTGCATCTAATTTTAATCAAGAATATAAAAAGGTAGGAAAATTTTATTCAAGTGTCACAACAGTCTACAACTAAAATCTAATGTCATGGAAATTATAGCACCATTGTAATACTTTTCTGATATCAAAAAGTTGGTTTCTTCATGATTAATAAATCTAAATATTTTTAAAAGTATGAGACCTAGAACCCTATCTAAGGAGAACAAAAGAAAATCTCCATCTTTGAACTCTGATACACACAAGGTGTATGTAATGCGCCATACCCTACGTAGTAATCTCTTATTTAACCAGAATTCAAATAAAAGTTAAATGTTTAAAAATTCAAAATGTTATTCATAATGATAACCCTGGATAACCTGATAACCCTACCCTACAAAATCTTGAATCATTTTTTGAAAGAAAAGTTGTGTATGTCAAGGAGTGCCCATTTATACAAAAGCCCCTGTTGTAAGCAACTTCTACATATGAATAACCTATACTCACTTTTTCCTTCCAGCCTATCCCTCTCTTATTATGGGCAGTAACTGGTAATGAATGGTACCAGTAACTGAAGGTGCTCTCCCACTGTTCTCTCTTTAAGAATCATTCACACTTATTTATCAAAGCACACATCCTCCTTACTATCTACTTCCTTTCATTTTCTCTGTTACCCAAGGAAAAATAGTTCCTGTCCAGTTACCCAATCTTAATAAATCAATAAAAAAATAGCTGTATTGATAGTTGATGTACGTGGGACACACCAGTGATGCCAGATTTCCATCATAAATGGAAAGAAAAGTGATAAAGCTAGAAGCAAAATTGACAAAGAATCAATTCTAGCCTTCCAAACTTCCTTGAAAGATTTTTGAATGACTTTTTATAAAAATCTTTCAAAAGCCTCTAATTCAAACCAACTACTACTCAACTATCAATTATTCAAGACAGTATTTTTCCACTTTATTGTTCTCTTATTATTTCTGCTACATTAGGATTGTTTTTCACAAGTTAGTCTGGCTACCTAATTACCTAACAGAGATTCACGCAGAATCCCAAACCAATACATTTCTCAAATACAACTTAAGTTGGAGGCTCCTTATATGTATATAAGTAAGTTAAGGAATTTAGAGGATTAAGTCTCTGAAAAGTAAAAGATAACAGAGGAACTATTTAATAACTCAACTTGAACATCCCATTCCCAAATCATTTGTAAAATTTTAAGGAATTATTTCATTCCTCACAGCAATCCTACAAGACAAGTTATGACCTTAATACAGAGATGAGGATACTGTGGAAAAGGTATATGTATTATATAAAATCCCACAACTGGTGAGATCAAGATTCAAATCCAATCATTTTAACTCTGAGGACCACAGGCTTAGCCAATACACCATGCTGTCTCCCCAGAAATAATACAGGGACAATAAATACAGAGTACCCCAGTAAAACATAACATATGTCTTCAGGAAAACAATCATTTGAGAGATTTAAATAACATCCATGTATAAACATATCATCTTAGCTGCTTTTTTTTTCATAATCTTAGCTCTTTTAATCATCTATGAGACACAGGACTATCAAGAGCTAAGAGTGTTATGTAATATTAATTTGAACTAAAAAACAAATGACCTAGAAGTTCAAGTTCCTATCTCACTATTAAAACGCACAATCTTATTTTAGTAAGTGTTCTGCTACAACACATTTTATAAATGCATCTAATTTAAATGTGTTTATTTTTTCAAGATGTTTTGAGTCCTTAAAAAAAGATCACATGAAATGGTTTTTGAGCTCTTGCAATTTCACCACTCTTAAGGAAAAACACTATAGTTCATAAAGAAAAAGAAACAATACACAAAAAATTCTCTCAGATATTCATTTATTATCTTAAGTCACAGGTAAGATTTCTACATAGATTATCAACCATCTTAAAAAGATTTTTCTTTGTTCCAGTTTAATTAAAATTAACCAATTTCAACAAAGTTGTGACTAACCTCAGACCTTATAATGACTTCCTAAAAACTCTTAGCCTGCACCTCAAAACAGACTATCATCTTTTATGTTTTCCTTCTACTACTTGACTACCCACTGTTAACACATATCATTTGTGTAAAAGTCCTGACCCCATATATATTATAAGCTTCTTTAAAAAAAAGAAACCATAACCCCCACTACCCCCTGCCAAAAAAAAAAAAAAAAAAAAAAAAAAGGAAGAAGAAACCATGCCTGAAGTGTCTCTGTATCCATTATAGGATCCACACCTAGACAACATTCAGATGTTTATTGCCTAGTGGCCAATAAAAAACAAGCAGTTACTGGAAGCTTTCCATTATCATCCTGAATTAAAACCTTTGTTGATTCTTTATTATGAAGATTTTCAAATATACAGAGAAGCTGAGGTAGTCCCATTACCCAAAATACCTTGCACTTAAGAGTCAACTGTGAATTCTAATCAAGTTTGGAACCTCTTATTTACACAAAAATCACTAAAACAAAATGTAAGAGTATTTGGCACTCTATTTTTCTTTTATTCACTTCATAGTCTTTAAAATACATTGGCAAAGGGTGCCTGGGTGGCTCAGTGGGTTAAAGCCTCTGCCTTCGGCTCAGGTCATGATCCCAGGGTCCTGGGATCGAGCCCCACATCGGGCTCTCTGCTCCGCGGGGAGCCTGCTTTCTCCTCTCTCTCTCTCTCTGCCTGCCTCTCTGCCTATTTGTGATCTCTGTCAAATAAATAAAATCTTTAAAAAAAAATACATTGGCAAAAGAAGTTATCTACTAAAAAGTATTTTTTCTCAATAGCCTATCTTTAAATAAAAATGGCTAAAAAATAAATTATTCTAAAAACTAATACTTGTCAAGATGGAGAATACCTTTTGATACAAGTCTAATTTATAACTTTTTAAAGCTACTTTGCTTACTACAAAGTTGAACTCTTGCTGAAAACAAAACAGTCTAAGTAATAAAAATCTAAGTAGATATATACCAATATGTCTAGGATTCCCTAATAGTAATTATGACCTTCACTAACCTATCCCTCAAAGCCACCAGGGATGGTTTCTGAGATACAAATATTCTCTGTGAACTCTATTTTATAGACTTTTCATGACTGATATGATGACTGCCAACCATCACACTCTTCATTTTTCAGGTGATTTCAGGGCAAATTTCCTTTTCTAAAACAATAAAACAAAATCTAAATTTTTATTTAGATTAAGTTTGAGAAAACTAAGAGGTAACAAGATATACCCCTTAAAATTATTAAAGATAGTCTATGATTATTATTGACCTAAACAACTTGACTAACACTTTCAGCTTTGCATAATGGTTTCTTTTATTTAAAACTGTTATTATACTTTAGCTTTTCATAATAATTTAATTATGCCTTTGCCTACACAGTATCAGTAAACCTCACCCATGAATACTGACATTTGGATAACATAATGTAGATTTTGCAGTAAGGAAGGGACATGTCCAAGACTACATCTGGTAGAGTGGCTATAATAACGAATATCAGTTATTTATTATATAAAGTTAAAAATCAATCTTCATTATCCTCATAGGAACAGCCATTTAACTGGGGGTGTTTTAAAGCTTATGCATTAGCTAGGATAAAAGAAACAGGCCAACAAATGTGACTTTTAAGCCAAAATAAGACTAAAGCTGCCCTATTTATGGGGGGGGGTCTATTCTAAAACTTGATTAAAAAAATAATCATAAATATGGGACACTAACTAGGAGACTACTAATAAATGTTAAGTTAAATTCATTTTGAAGAGTAGTCACCTGGCAACAGAATCTTGTGTCGAGATAAATAGAAATACTTAATATAATAAATAAATGTTCAGATAGCAAACACACCCACACATACATTCTTTTTTTTTTAATCTTCCCCCAAAATAAATCTATTAACTTGACATAGTAGAGTTGAAAGAAATTTCAAAATGTAGAATTATTCTTCTACTCTAAAAGAAATAAAAGGTAGGTACACAGGTGGGACAGAAACTCTATTCACATACTGCTTTTCTTACAAATTATTTAAACACATTAGCAGCCTTGATAGTTATAATATTCCTATCTAACAGATAAGATGATGGTACTTCAGGGGCGCCTGGGTGGCTCAGTGGGTTAAAGCCTCTGCCTTCAGCTCAGGTCCTGATCTCAGGGTCCTGGGATCGAGCCCCGCATCGGGCTCCCTGCTCAGCAGGGAGCTTGCTTCCCCCTCTCTCTCTGCCTGCCTCTCTGCCTACTTGTGATCTTTGTCTGTCAAATAAATAAATTAAATTTTAAAAAAAAGATGATGGTATTTCAATTTTTAAAGGACATATATACAAAGCAATCATTTCTCACTTATGATTGATATAGAGATAGATAGATAGCTTGGCCAAAAATGTCCATTTAATAGCTTGTTTAAATTAAGTATACTTTAAAAATAAGAAAAGCTAATTAAATCCAATTAAGGACATTTATCTCCGAAATCTCTCTAAAGTAAATATTCTTTACAATGGAAGTAAGAATATGCTTGAAAAGAATACCTACGTTTAGATACCATTTTAATCCTAAACATGCTACTCTGTAGAAAGACTAAGTCAGTTATAAAGCTCTAACAGAAACACAGCCATATAAATTCTATGCCCAGCAATTAATTACCTACCAGACATTATAAAAGCTTAGGAGGTAGAGGAGTAAGGAATAATTCACTGAATTTTCAAAAATTAAACAGACCCTGAGATCATGCCATTTGCAACAACATGGATGGACCTAGCAAGTATTACGGCAAGGGAAATAAGTCAAACAGAGAAAGACAAATACCATACGATTTTACTTATACGTGGAATCTAAAAAGACAAAGCAAATGAATAAACAAATGCAAAGCAGAAACAGACCCAAAAATACAGAACAAACTGATTGGTTGGAGAGATGGGCAAAATGGGTAAAGGGGAGTGGGAGGTATAGTCCTCCAGTTATGGAATGAATAAATCACAGGGATAAAAGGCACAGCACAGGGAATATAGTCAATGGCATAACAGCATTGTGTGGTGACGAAAGATTAACATTTGTGGTGAGCATAGCAAAATGTAGGAGACTTGTCGAACCACTATGTAGTAAACCTGAAACTAATCTAACATTGTGTGTCAACTACAGTTCAATAAAAAATTAAAAATAAGTAAAAGGAGACCCTCTGCTTAGAACGCCTTAAAAAAAAAAAAAAAGACTATAAAAAGGGTTGGCATGAATGTGAGAAACTGTAAGTGCTGATGGAAGTATGCACTCATACAACCACTGTGGAAAAACTGGCACTGAACAAATATAAACACTATTACCTAAGCAATTCCATGTCTAGATAATGTGTCATACATGCCAATGGCACGTACAATAATATTCATACCAGTACCCCATATTTTAATGAAAAGAAAAACTGCTGTTCAGCAACACAGATGTATCCTATGAACATACATTTAAGGAAAAGTAACCAAACACAGCAGCACATACTATGATTTCATTTAAATGAAGTTCAAAAACAAACAGGCAACACACACACACACACACACACACACAAAACAAACAAACAAACTAAGGTTCAAAAACAGGAAAAATTACTCTAAAGAGTCAAAGGACAGGATAGCAGTTACCACCAGAGAGAAGGTGGGGACAGGTAATGACTATGAAAAGACATGATGAATATTAGCAATGTTTCCTTAATCTGGATGTTGGTTACTGGTGTACTCAGGGTGAACATTCCTCAAGCTGCACATTCATAATTTGTGCACTATTCCACACGTTCTTAAAAATATGCTTTTATTTAAGAAACCAAATAGGCTATTTTTATTCCCTAAATGTCATCCTTAAATGTCTTATAACCTCTCTACTGAAATTCTAAAAAGAGTAATAGTTAGGAACCAAGAGCTCCTTCTAAATGAACACTGAAAAAGGAAACTAAATAATACATAAGCCTAAATAGGAGCTTCAAATGCTTATAGATTATAATTAATGATCTATCCATTTCAACTGTTTACATGTTTTAAGTTTACCCAAATAATAACTTTTAAAAATCTTCATTTTGTGTACAAAACTGGCCTAAACACCCTATTTAACTATTAAAAAAATCAACTTTAAACTTCTCTTGAAGACCCAGGAATTCTTAATTGCACTTTCATAAATTACTCATTAGGAGATGTTTCTTCAAAGAGCGTTTTTCGGAACCAAAAACAACAGAAATTGGTTTTTGGAAGCATAAACCCAGAATAATAATAAAGATATCCAGTCAAATACAATGATGTTACCAGGTACACAAATAAATTTTTATTTACCAATTCTTTTTACCTTACTACATTCCAGGTTTCATAAATATACACTTTTTTCATCTGTCTGTAGGTATTTTTATTACTACTCCACTCCTTTAAGAGGCTTTCAAACATTTATGTTAAAAAGGCAAAAGTTGTACATGAGCTGAAAATTATAATTCATGAACTTGAAATAACCCTAGCAAAAAAGTACACAGATAGACTGTCCTAACCTTAAGTCCTTAGCCTGATGTTACCTCAAAGTCAAATTTAAGAGCATATAATATGCTATAAACACAAATGCAATCAAGTACACTGTATGCTAGATCAAGAAAGACTGAGAGGGCTAAGATAAACACCCTCCCTCAGTGTCCCTTTATGCAAGGGGAAAAAAGGACCAAGAAGAATATCCTTTTCCATTATTTTTCCTCTGGTTTCTCTAAGACCAGTGCTGTCCTACAGAACTTTCAGTGATGATCAAAAGTTCTATATGTGCATTGTCCAGTATGGTAATACAAGTCACACAGAGCTAAGGAACCTTGAATTGGTGACTAGTGAACCTATGGAAATGAATTTAATTTTAACTAATTTAAATAGGCATATGTAGGGATGCCTGGGTGGCTCAGTGGGTTAAAAGCCTCTGCCTTCAGCTCAGGTCATGATGCCAGGGTCCTGGGATCAAGCCCCGCGTCGGGCTCTCTGCTCAGCAGGGAGCCTGCTTCACTCTCTCTCTCTCTCTGCCTGCCTCTCTGCCTACTTGTGATCTCTCTCTCTGTCAAATAAATAAATAAAATCTTTTTTAAAAAATAGGCATATGTAGATTGTGGCTACTATAGTGGATTGCACAGTTCTACATTACCTATCTTTTATAATTCCCTTTTATTAAAAAATGAGATAATGGAACAAGAATTAAAACTTCAAGTAAGGAAGAAATTAAAATGAGGATTCAATGCCAAGTTGGTTAAAGACTTAGCTATTCCTCAAGGAATCAGCCAGTAGTCCAGAGAGGATAGTCGGGTCAGACACCTTAGGTTCGAAAGAAGCAAAGAAAGAAGATTTAAAACTGTATCCACAGAGAGCATGGACATATTACAAAACTATCTTGTTCCACAAAGCAATAAATTTTGGGGGAAAATGTAGTAGTATCCTAAGAGAACCCAATTCTGGCATTCAGCAGTTGAGAAATGGTGTATTATTGTGCAATATCTAATCAATTACCTATTATTTGTGTCTGGTTTTCATGTTCTATAAACAGCAAAGGCTTCAACATTATCAGAGAATTTCTGCATATGGATTTCTCATATAAACAGAAATAACTAGAACTCTTTTGGCTAAGCCCAAAGGCACTATTATGTTACATCCTTAATAAATAATACAAAATTTAGTACATTTGGTGTTCTTTCATTTTCCCATTATATATCTGATTATAAAAGTTAGTGTTAGAGGTTGGTTATTTACATAACTTCATGGCCTTGTTAATGGCTTTTTAAGTATTCAATACTTAAGAAATCACTTATTTCTTGAGCTCTTGATGAACTGCGAGAGAAAACAATGTTCAAAAATGACAAATCAATCAGCATTTAAAATAAAGATCAGCTCTGGACTTAAAGACTTCCAACCAAATGACAATAAAAACAAGATTTACAAATCAGGTACAAACCACATACCAGCAATCTATCACAAGACCAAAGATTCCTACTTCATAAAAGGATAACCAAAGCCAATTAAATCTTTAATATACTTGCTGTTTGGGAAATAAGATGACTTCGGAAAAGTCACAAGTAATGCATATCCATAACTGTATGACTGGGACAGAGTCACTGGAAAATATGTGTAATTAATCCCAAACATTTTATAATCTGTATGTTTTACTTGTAAAGAAATAAAAATACTTTTAGAAACAGTGATTTTTCTTTTTAAAGAACCCTATTTCTACAGAGGTTTTCAGCCTGGAGGTTTTTCAGTTCTTTAACAATTCCAACAGAAAATGGTTAGTAAAATTAAACACTAACAACCCTCCACATTTCTAAGAACCATATGTTGGTCTCTTATGTCAAATTAAAAAAATAAAAATAAAAATACAACTCATTCAAATGACTCTACTGAAAGAACAGTTAGTTCTGAAATAACTTTGAAATCAATATATTGTAAAACACATTACTATTCCACAAATGTACTCCCTTCTGATAATAAAAACTAAAAAGAATGTTACAGAAGTCTATTTTCCAGAAGGCTATAAAACAAAAGAATAAGAATGCACTAAATAAGAATGTATTTAATGTTGGAAAAATTTAATGGAGTATTTTGCCAATAACTTATTGACAAATTTGAAAAGGAACACAATATTTATTCTAAAAGAAACACTTCACTAAAAATCTAATATGTGGGATGTGTACATGGCACAGTCAGTTAAGTGTCTGCCTTCAGCTCAGGTCATGATCCCAGGGTCCTGGGATCGAGTCCCACATCGGGTTCCCTGCTCAGTGGGGAGCCTGCTTTTCCTTCGGCCTGCTGTTCCCCCTGCTTATTCACTCTCCCTCTCTCTTTCTCTTTCTCTTTGACAAATAAATGAATAAAATCTTTAAAAATAAAAAATTTTTAAAAATTAAAAAAATACAAATCTAATACACCCCTTTGCTCAACAGATACATTAATTTTTTAAGTAAGCAAAATTAAATTACAAGATAGGATGATATATCAAACAAGTTATTTGTAACCAGGAGATTCAGGGCATGTTTAAAAACATTTCTTTTTTTATGACTTCTTTAGACAGAAATGAGAAGAATCCATTACTTTTGGCATTTCTTAACATAAAAATACATTATGGTACTTAATTAGCATGGGTTTTTTTTTGGCCAAATGGACTGTGAATCAAAACTTACCTGTTTTGTTGACTTTTTTGTGCCATTGAAAATTTTCCAAGCTAGCCCATTGCCACCACTGGCAATGTGTCGACCAACATCAAATTCTCTAGTGACAGGATTTCCCATAACAGCACTAGTGACATCAGCTGTTACTTTTGTAACAGTACTCTTTAACTTATTAAGCATCGACTCCATGGCTGCAATACTGAATAGCTATAATTACCTAGAAACACAAGGGACAGGGAAGCACTGATCACTTGTTTTTACTTGTTTAGGCACTTAACATTCATTATTTAGTCTGAAAACTTAATATACCCTGAACAGTGAACAAAACAGTCCTACAGAGATAAAAGCCACATGTTGGTTTTTCTTCAAAGAACCCAACACACCTAAATCCAAATTTAGATCTAGGAACCAAACTGTTCTTTTCAACCTCAATTATTACAGACCAGGAAAAGACACATTCCCACTTGACACTGACATGAATGTTGTTCAACTATATAACATGGACCATCAACATTTTAGTGGTGTAGAGGGTCTAAATCTTTCCTCACACTGAAAACAACCATATAAAACCTGAAAGGAGTGGGATGCCTGGGTGGCTCAGTAGGTTAAGTGTCTGCCTTTGGCTCAGGTCATGATTTCAGGGTCCTGGGATCAAATTCCTCATTGGCCTCCTTGCTTGGCGGAAGCCCGCTTCTCCCTCTGCCTGCTTGCACATGCACACGCTCTCTCTCTCTCTCTGACAAATAAAATTTTATTTAAAAAAAAAAAACAAAACCTGAAAGGAGCTGATGCTATACTCAACAATAAATTTATATTTTATAAAGTTTTTACTCACTAGTAAAAAAATTAATATGAATTGATTGGCAGCACCTGGCTTGCATAGAAGAGTATGTGATGCTTGATCCTGGGGTCCTGAATTCAAGCCCCATGTTGGGTGTAGAGATTAACTTAAAAAATGAATAAACTTTAAAAAAATAAAATATTAATAACAAATAAGTAAAATAATTAACGTTGAACTATGACATCACTTGAGAGTATCTTCTAAAAGAAAAGTATTGGTGGCAAAAGAACAGTAAAACATGCACAAGCAACAGGTAATGAAATATGTTTAAAATTTTACACACTTCTAGGGTCACCTGGGTGGCTCAGTGGGTTAAGTCTCTGCCTTTGGCTCAGGTCATAATCTCATGGTCCTGGGATAGAGCCCTGCATCAGGCTCTCTGCTCAGCAGGGAGCCTGCTTCCCCTTCTCCTTTTGCCTGCCTCTCAGCCTACTTGTGATCTCTCTCTCTGTCAAATAAATAAACAAAATCTTGTTTTAAAAAAAAGTTTACACACTTCTGGTCATGATGCAGAAACAAAGACTGAAATTTATCCTCTCCCCTCGAACAACTAGAAGCTGGACAAATATATGAAACAAATGTTTTCAGACACTGAACAAACCGCATAGGCATATAATCCTAGTGAGAAAGCAAACCAACAAGGTGAACCCTAGGATTACTCCAGCTTTCTGCCTTGAGGTACACTGCAAATCAGAGAGGAGAGTAGAATTCCAACCACCAGTCTAGCTGAGTTAAAGAGTTGAAGAGACAAACTGGAATTCAAGGATGCAGAGGTGGCTAGGAACTCTGGGATCAAATTTCAAGGAGAAGAGGGAAAATCAGGGAAAGAGAGAGAGAGAACTATGCTGAAAAAGAGCTCCAGAAATTCGCATAGAAATCTGATGCTTTGTTGAATATTAAGATACCCATACATAGTATGAAACTCAACCAGGTCAGTCAAGGACCAACTAGAGAGCTATTAGCTGAATAGTTCAAGTTCACACTGGGCTGCAAATCACTTAATTTCTCACAAACTAGACTAGAGAGTCTTCATTAATCACTAAAAGCATTCAGCAGAAACCCCACAAGGACCATGCCATAGTAGTAGAATAAACTGCTCTTAGAGTAAAATGTACTTTAAAGCTGCGCTAACAAACTAAAAGCAAGCCTCAAATGATCAAACTAATCGTAAATTACTTAACTGCCTACCAAAAAGAAACCCAATATTCATGAAACACACACACAAAAAAATCAGATATTTAACAATAGAACATTCACAATGTTCAGCATGCAGTCAATCATTACTAGACATGCCAAAGAACAAGAACAAGTGCTCATAAGACCAAAATCAATCAATAAATACTCCAAAATGATGATTACGGACATTAGAGACATTAAAAAGCTATCATATATCTAATTATTTCAAGGAAAGCATGAACATAATAAAAGAAAATGGAATACCTTTTAAAAATCCTAATGAAAATTCCAGAGGTGAAAAGTAAAATATCTCAAATAAAAAATTCGGAGGAGGGGGCGCCTGGGTGGCTCAGTGGGTTAAGCCTCTGCCTTCAGCTTGGGTCGGGATCTCAGGGTCCTGGGATTGAGCCCTGCATTGAGCTCTCTGCTCAGCGGGGAACCTGCTTCCCCTTCTCTCTCTCTGCGCCTCTCTGCCCACTTGTGATCTCTGTCTGTCGAATAAATAAAATCTTTAAAAAAATTCAGAGGATATCATTAACAAATTAGACAAAGTAGGAAAGAAATTAGTAAAACCATGGAGCATCTGGGTGGATCAGTTGGTCAAGTGTCCAACTCACTCAGGTCTTCATTTCAGGTCATGAGTTCAAGCTGCATGTTGAGCTCCATGATGGGCATGGAGTCTACTTAAAAAAAAAAAAATTAGTAAAGCCTGAAGATAGAATAAAAGACTAGGGGGAAAAAAATGAGCAAAGTCTCAACGATCTATGGGACAATATCTCAGTCTAACAAATGTAAATGAATCCCAAAAATGAGAAGAAAAAGGGAGAAACAATATTTGAAAAAATAATGGCTAAATATTCCTGAGTTTGATGAGAACTATACAAGATGTCAAAAAAATTGATGAACCACAAGCAGGATAAACACAAATAAAAGCATACTTAGGCATGTCATACCAAGTAGTTGAAAGTCAGTGATTAAAAAAAAAATCTTAAGAGCAGCCTGGGAAAACAGGAAAATCATACATAAGGGAAAAAAAGATAAGAATTTCCCCAGACATCTCATCAGAAACTATACAAGTCAAGCAAATGAATGGAGGTCTCTAAAATACTAAAACAAAAACAAAACAAAAAACAATCAAAACCTATCCACCTTGAAATCTATAAGCCATGGGAAAAAAACTTTCAAAAAGAAATGCAAGGAACGCCTGGGTGGCTCAGTTGGTTAGGCGCTGCCTTCGGCTCAGGTCATGATCCCAGCACCCTGGGATCGAGTCCCACATCGGGCTCCTTGCTCGGCAGGGAGCCTGCTTCTCCCTCTGCCTCTGCCTGCCTCTCTGTCTGCCTGTGCTCGCGCTCTCTCTCTAACAAATAAATAAATAAAATCTTAAAAAAAAAAAAAAAAAAAGGGACGCCTGGGTGGCTCAGTTGGTTAAGCGGCTGCCTTTGGCTCAGGTCATGATCCCAGCATCCTGGGATCGAGTCCCACATCAGGCTCCTTGCTCGGCAGGGAGCCTGCTCCTCCTTCTGCCTCTGCCTGCCTCTCTGTCTGCCTGTGCTCACGCTCTCTCTCTCGCTCTCTCTAACTAATAAATAAATAAAATCTTAAAAAAAAAAAAAAAGAAAAAGAAAAAGAAATGTGAGGGGTGCCTGGGTGGCTCAGCTGGTTAAGCTTAAGCATCTGCCTTCACTCAAGTCATGATCCCAGGGTCCTGAAATGGAACCCCATATTGTGCTCCCTGCTCAGTGGGGAACCTGCTTCTCCCTCTCCTTCTGCCACTCCCCCTGCTTGTGCTCTCTCGTGCTCCCTCTGTCAAATAGATAAATAAAATCTTTAAAAATAATAAAATAAAATAAATGTGAAATACTTTTTCAGGAAAACAAAATCTAAGACAATTTGTTGCCAACAGATATTCACTACAAGAGATATCAAAAGAAGTCCTTCAAACAGAAGGAAAAAGATATCAGATGGAAATATGAATCCACAAAAAATTTGGGACACTAGAAATAAAAATTATGTGGGTATATGTTTTAAAAAAAACTTCTCATGTTGTCTTTAAAAGATCATTTCTAACAAAAATATCAAAAATATACTGATATATGAAGTAGTAAAAAATATGACAAACCAAGGACAGGAGAGGGGAAATGAAGCATATGTTTGAAAGATTCTTATATGTAAGGTAGAATAATATCACTTGAAAATAGATTATAGCAAATTAAAGACATATAATAAATCCTAGACTAATAAGTAAAATAAAAGATATACAACTAAAAGGTCAATAATGGAAATATAATAGAATCCTAAAGTAAAATGAATACAGAAAGTAGGAAAAAGGAAGAAAGGAACAAAGAATACTGGTGACAAGTAGAAAATAGCAAGATAGCAGACTTAAATACAACCCAATAAATAATTACATTAAGTACAAATTATTTAAAATTCCAATTAAAAGGCAGAGATTGTCAAACTACATTAAAATGCAAGACCCAATTATATGCTGCTTTCAAGAAATCTACTTTAAACCCACTTTACAAGATGACTTAAAACTAAAAGAATGTGAAAATATATCAAGCTGGAGTGGCCACATTGATAACAAACAGAAAAGGCAACATTTCATAATAACAAAGATGTTAATTCATCACGAAAACAAAATCTTAAATGTGTACATACTGAATAAAAGCTTTAAAATAAATACAGTAAAAAATGACTGAAGGAAACAGACAAATCTATAATTATAGCTGGAGACTTCAAGGGTCCTCTCTCAGTAACAGGTGGACATAGACAAAAAATCAGTAAGGATACAGAAAACCTGAACAACATTATTAAACAACATGACCCAAAACACCCCGCTTGACAACAGCACAATGCATTTTATTTTCATGTGTACATGGAACACTCAGTAAGACTGACTATATTCTTCAAGGCCATAAAACAAATCTCAAAATATTTAAAATTACTGAGATACAAAACAAGTTCTTTGACCACAATGAAATTAAACTAGAAACCAGTAACAGAGAAATATCTAGAAAAAAATGCAAATATTTGGAAATTAAACACTTCTCAATAACTTAACAGCTAAAATAAATAAATCACAGAAAAGTTTTAAATACTTTGAGGTGACTGAAAATGAAATATCGGGGTCCCTGGGTGGCTCAGTTAGTTAAGTGGCTGCATTCCACTCAGGTCATGATTCCAGGGTCCTGGGATCAAGTCCCTTTTCAGGCTCCCTGCTCAGCAGAAAGCCTGCTTCTCTCTCTCTCTGCCTGCTGCTCTGCTAACCTGCATTCTCTTTCTATGTCTGTGTCAAATAAATAAATGAAATCTTTAAAAAAAAAGAAAATTAAGTATCTGTGGGATGTAAGAAAAGCAATGATTAGTGGAAACTGTACAGCTTTAAATATTTATAATATATGTGTGTGTATATACATGTATAGACATATATGTATAGACATATGTCTATATATGTATATGTGCATATGTATATACATATATATACACTTGTTTATAAGTGTATGTGTATATATATACATATGTGTATATATATGTTTATGGGGGGGGGAAATGCCAAAATCAGTGGTCTCACCTTCCATCTTAGGAAGCTAGGAGGAAAAAAAAAAATTAAATGCAAAATAAGTAGAAAAAAGTAAATAAAGAGTAGAACTCAATGAAACAGACTGAATACAATGTAATACTCTATTTAGTAGAGAAATGAAAAAGAAAAATCAATGATGCCAAACCGGTGGTTTTTTTTGTTTTTTTTTTTTAAAGATAAGCCTCTACAGTACCGAAGGCTAGGGACCTAATCAATACAGCCATTGGTAATATGTCAGATCTAGAGTTCAGGATGATGATTCTCAACGTTCTAGCCGGGATCGAAAAAGGCCTGGAAGATATTAGAGAAACACTGTCCGGAGAAATAGAAGCCCTTTCTGGAGAAATAAAAGAACTAAATCTAACCAAGTTGAAATAAAAAAAGCTATTAATGAGGTGCAATCAAAAATGGAGGCTCTTACTGCTAGGATAAATGAGGCAGAAGAAAGAATTAGTGATATAGAAGACCAAATGACAGAGAATAAAGAAGCTGAGCAAAAGAGAGACAAACACTACTGGACCACGAGGGGTCGAATTCGAGAGATAAGTGATACCATAAGATGAAACAACATTAGAATAATTGGGATTCCAGAAGAAGAAGAAAGAGAGAAGGGAGCAGAAGGTATATTGGAGAGAATTATCATATAGAATTTCCCTAATATGGAAAAAGGAACAAGCATCAAAATCCAGGAGGTGCAGAGAAGCCCCCTCAAAATCAATAAGATTAGGTCCACCCCCCATCATCTAATAGTAAAATTTACAAGTCTCAGCAACAAAGAGAAAATCCTGAAAGCAACCCGGGAAAAGTCTGTAACATACAATGGTAGGGGCACCGGGGTGGCCCAGTGTGTTAAAGCCTCTGCCTTCGGCTCAGTTCATGATCTCAGGATTCAGGGACCAAGCCCCGAATCGGGCTCCCTGCTCAGCAGGGAGCCTGCTTCCCCTTCTCTCTCTCTGCCTGCCTCTCTGCCAGCTTGTGATCTTTGTCTCTCAAATAAATAAATAAAATCTTTTTAAAAAAAAATTACACTGGTAAAAATATTAGATTGGCAGTAGACTTATCCACAGAGACCTGGCAGGCCAGAAAGAACTGGCATGATATATTCAGAGCACTAAACGAGAAAAACATGCAGCCAAGAATACTATATCCAGCTAGGTTATCATTGAAAATAGAAGGAGAGATAAAAAGCTTCCAGGACAAACAAAAACTGAAAGAATTTGCAAACACCAAACCAGCTCTACAGGAAATATTGAAAGGGGTCCTCTAAGCAAAGAGAGACGCTAAAAGTAGTAGATCAGAAAGGAACAGAGACAATATACAGTAACAATCACCTTACAGGCAATACAATGGCACTAAATTCATATCTCTCAATAGTTACCCTGAATGTAAATGGGCTAAATGCCCCAATCAAAAGACACAGGGTTTCAGAATGGATAAAAAAACAAAACCCATCAATATGCTGCCTACAATAAACTCATTTTAGACCTGAAGACACCTCCAGATTGAAAGTGAGGGGGTGGAAAACAATTTACCATGCTAATAGACATCAGAAAAAAGCTGGGGTGGCAATCCTTATATCAGATCAATTAGATTTTAAGCCAAAGACTATAATAAGAGATGAGGAAAGACACTATATCATACTCAAAAGGTCTGTCCAACAAGAAGATTTAACAATTTTAAATATTTATGCCCCTAACATGGCAGCAGCCAACTATATAAACCAATTAATAACAAAATCAAAGAAACACACTGACAACAATACAATAATAGTAGGGGACTTTAACACTCCCCTCACTGAAATGGACAAATCATCCAAGCAAAAGGTCAACAAGGAAATAAAGGTCTTAAATGACACAGTGGACCAGATGGACATCACAGATATATTCAGAACATTCCACCCCAAAATAACAGAATACACATTCTGCTCTAGTGCCCATGGAACACTCTCCAGAATAGATCACATCCTGGGTCATAAATCAGGTCTCAATCGGTATCAAAAGATTGGGATCATTCCCTGCATATTTTCAGACCACAATGCTCTGAAGCTAGAACTCAATCACAAGAGGAAATGTGGAAAGAGCACAAATACATGGAGACTCAACAGCATCCTTCTAAAGAATGAATGGGTCAACCAGGAAATTAAAGAAAATTGAAAAAAATCATGGAAACAAATGATAATGAAAACAGAACAGTCCAAAATCTGTGGGACACAGCAAAGGCAGTCCTGAGAGGAAAATATATAGCGATACAAGTCTTTCTCAAGAAACAAGAAAGGTCTCAAATACACAACCTAACCCTACACCTAAAGGAGCTCGAGAAAGAACAAAGAAAGCCTAAACCCAGCAGGAGAATAGAAATAATAAAGATCAAAGCAGAAATCAATGAGATAGAAACCAAAAAAAAACAATAGAACAAATCAATGAAACTAGGAGCTGGTTCTTTGAAAGAATTAATAAGATTAACAAGATTGATAAACCCCTGGCCAGACTTAACAAAAAGAAAAGAGAAAGGACCCAAATAAATAAAATCATGAATGAAAGAGGAGAGATCACAACCAACACCAAAGAAATACAAACAATTATAAGAACATATTATGAGAGGCACCTGGGTGGCTCAGTGGTTAAGCCTTTGACTTCGGATTAGGTCATGATCCCAGGGTCCCAGGATCAAGCCCCACATCGGGCTCTCTGCTCAGGAGGGAGCCTGCTTCCTCCTCTCCCTCTCTGCCTGCCTCTCCATCTACTTGTGATCTCTGTCAAATAAATAAATAAAATCTTAAAAAAAAAAAAAGAACATATTATGAACAATTCTATGCCAACAAATTTGACAATCTGTAAGAAATGGATGCTTTCCGAGAGACATATAAACTACTGAAACTGAATCAGGAAGAAATAGAAAACCTGAATAGACTCATAACCAGTAAGGAGATTGAAACAGTCATCAAAAATCTCCAAACAAACAAAAGCCCAGGGCCAGACGGCTTCCCAGGGGGAATTCTATGAAATATTTAAAGAAGAATTAATTCCTATTTTCCTGAAACTGTTCCCAAAAATAGAAATGGAAGGAAAACTTCCAAACTCATTTTATGAGGCCAGCATCACCTTGATCCCCAAACCAGACAAGGATCCCATCAAAAAAGAGAATTACAGACCAATATCCTTGATGAACATAGATGCGAAAATTCTCACCAAAATACTAGCCAATAGGATCCAACAGTACATTAAAAGGATTATTCACCACGACCAAGTGGGATTTATTCCAGGGAAGCAAGGTTGGTTCAACATCTGCAAATCAATCAATGTGATACAATACATCAACAAAAGAAAGAACAAGAACCATATGATACTCTCAATAGATGCTGAAAAAGCATTTGACAAAGTACAGCATCCCTTCCCAATCAAAACTCTGCAAAGTGTAGGGATAGAGGGCACATACCTCAATATTATCAAAGCCATCTATGAAAAACCCACTGCAAATATCATTCTCAATGGAGAAAAACAGAGCTTTTCTGCTAAGGTCAGGAATACGGCAGGGATGTCCGTTATCACCATTGCTATTCAACATAGTACTAGAAGTCCTAGCCTCAGCAATCAGACAACCAAAAGAAATTAAAGGCATCCAAATTGGCAAAGAAGTCAAACTATCGCTCTTTGCAGATGATATGATACTATATGTGGAAAACCCAAAAGGCTCCACTCCAAAACTGCTAGAGCTTGTACAGGAATTCAGTAAAGTGTCAGGATATAAAATTAATGCACAGAAATCAGATGCATTTCCTTACACCAACAAGACAGAAGAAAGAGAAATTAAGGAGTCAATCCCATTTACAATTACACCCAAAACCATAAGATACCTAGGAATAAACCTAACCAAAGAGGCAAAAAATCTATACTCAGAGAACTATAAAGTACTCATGAAAGAAATTGAGGAAGACACAAAGAAATGGAAAAATGTTCCATGCTCATGGATTGGAAGAATAAATATTGTGAAAATGTCTATGCTACCTAAAGCTATCTACACGTTTAATGCAATGCCTATCAAAATCCCATCCAATTTTTTCAAAGAAATGGAACAAATAATCCTAAAATTTATATGGAACCAGAAAAGACCTCGAATAGCCAAAGGAATATTGAAAAAGAAAACCAAAGTTGGTGGCATCACAATTCCCGACTTCAAGCTCTATTACAAAGATGTCATCATCAAGACAGTATGGTACTGGCACAAAAACGGACACATAGATCAATGGAACAGAATAGAGAGCCCAGAAATAGACCCTCAACTCTATGGTCAACTAATCTTTGACAAAGCAGGAAAGAATATCCAATGGAAAAAAGACAGCCTCTTCAACAAATGGTGTTGGGAAAATTGGACAGCCACATGCAGAAAAATGAAATTGGACCATTTCCTTACACCACACACAAAAATAGACTCAAAATGGATGAAGGACCTCAATGTGAGAAAGGAATCCATCAAAATCCTTGAGGAGAACACAGGCAGCAACCTCTTCGACCTCAGCCGCAGCAACTTCTTCCTAGGAACAACGCCAAAGGCAAGGGAAGCAAGGGAAAAAATGAACTATTGGGGCTTCATCAAGATCAAAAGCTTTTTGCACAGGAAAGGAAACAGTTAACAAAACCAAAAGACAACTGACAGAATGGGAGAAGATATATGCAATCGACATATCAGATAAAGGGCTAGTATCCAAAATCTATAAAGAGCTTAGCAAACTCAACACCCAAAGAACAAATAATCCAATCAAGAAATGGGCAGAGAACTCAAACAGACATTTCTGCAAAGAAGACATCCAGATGACCAACAGACACATGAAAAAGTGCTCCACATCACTAGGCATCAGGGAAATACAAATCAAAACCACAATGAGATACCACCTCACACCAGTCAGAATGGCTAAAATTAACAAATCAGGAAATGACAGATGCTGGCAAGGATGCGGAGAAAGGGGAACCCTCCTACACTGTTGGTGGGAATGCAAGCTGGTGCAACCACTCTGGAAAACAGCATGGAGATTCTTCAAAAAATTGAAAATAGAGCTACCTTATGACCCAGCAATTACACTACTGGGTATTTATCCTAAAGATACAAACGTAGTGATCCAAAGGGGCACGTGCACCCGAATGTTTATAGCAGCAATGTCCACAATAACGAAGTTATGGAAAGAACCTAGATGTCCATCAACAGATGAATGGATAAAGAAGAGGTGGTATATATATACAATGGAATACTATGCAGCCAACAAAAGAGATGAAATCTTGCCATTTGGGACGACATGGATGGAACTAGAGGGTATTATGTTTAGCGAAATAAGTCAATCAGAGAACAACAACTATCATATGATCTCCCTGATATGAGGAAGTGGAGAGGCAACGGCGGTGGGGGTTAAGGGGGTAGGAAAAGAAAAAATGAAACAAGATGGGATCGGGAGGAAGACAAACCATAAAGACTCTTAATGTCATAAAACAAACTAAGGGGGGTGGGGAGGAGGGGTGTTGGGAGAGGGTGGTGGGGTCACATTATACGTTTATATAAAAATAGAAAAAATAAAAGAAAAACGATAAGCCTCTAGCCAAATTAAGGAAAAATTTAAAAGACACAAATGGTCAATTTCAGAAACAGAGGAAACTCTACAGACTTTAATCCTATTTAAATCCCATAGATTTTAGGGGTGCCTGGGTGGCTCAGTGGGTTCGGCCTCTGCCTTCAGCTCGGGTAATGATCTCAGGGTCCTGGGATAGGCCCATATAAGGCTCTGTTCTGAGCAGGGAGCCTGCTTCCCTCCCCCCCCCTCGCCTGCCCCTCTGCCTACTTGTGATCTCTCTCCCTGTCATATAAATAAATAAGTAAAAGCTTTAAAAATAAATAAATAAATCTCATAGATTTTAAACAATAAGGTATACTATAAATGATCTTATGCCAATTAATTCAACAACTTGTATGAAATGGAAAAAATCCTTGAAAGCCGAAACTACCAAAATTGACTCAAGAAGGAACAGAAAATCAGAAAAGTCCTATAAAAAAGAAATCCAATTCATAATTATAACCTTTACCACAAAATAAAACTCCAGGTTCAAATGGCCTCACTGATGAATTCTATCAAACATCTAAGGAAGAAATAATAACCAGGTCGGTACAAGCTTTTCCAGAACACAGAAGAGAACACTTTCTATGTCATGTTACATAGTCAGTATTGCCCTGACACCAACAACAAATGACACAACGGAAAAATGCAATATCCTTCATCAACATGTAAAAATCCTTAACAAAATACTAAGTACATCAAATCCAATAAATCCAACCTGATGACCAAGAGGGATTTATCTCAGGAATGCAAGGTTGATTTAATACCCAAAAATAAATTCATGTAATTTGCCATATTAACTGAATAATGGAGGAGGGACATACAATTATCTCAATAGAAGCAGAAACAATTTTTCACAAAATTGAATACCCGTTCACAATAAAAACTCTCAGCAAACTAAGAACAGAAAGAAACTTCCTCAGGGAAGTTGACTGGCTCAGTCCATCAAGCATGTGTCTCTTAATCTGAGGCTGTGAGTTCAAGCCCCACATTCAACATGGAGTCTACAAGGAAGGAAGAGAGGGAGGAACGAGAAAGAGTGAAGGAGGTAGGGAGAAAGGAAGAAAGAGGGAGGGAAGGAAGAAAGAGGGAAGAGAAGGGAAGAACTTCCTCAACCTGATCAATGGAATCTTTGAATACCTACAGCTAATATTTAAACATTTTCAAAAAAATTGATCGCTTTTTCCCTATGTTTGGGAACAAAGTAAAAATATCTACTTTTACCACTTTAATTTAATATTCTATTGGAGGTCCTAGCCAAAGCAATTAAAAAAATAAAATTAAAGATATACAGATCATGTACACAGAAAGGCAGAAGGAATCTACAAAAAAACTACCGGAACTAGTATGAGTTTAGCATTATAGAATATAAGAATGGAAAAATGACTATTCTGATATACTAGAAACAAACACTGGAATTTCAAAAATACCATTTCAAGGACATGAAATACCTATGGATAAATTTAACAAGATATACAAGACTTGTACCATGAAAACAAAAAATTGCTGAGAAAAACTAATAAAAATTTAAAAAGAAAGACTGTGTTCATGAAATGGAAGACTCAATATTGTTAAGATATCAATTTCGTCACTGATCTATGGACTCAATACAATCCAAACAGAATCCCAGAGGCTTTTATAGAAATTGACAAGCTGATCCTAAAATATTACTCTGTGAGAAGGGGTCCACAGACTTTACTAGATTGTGAAGGGTCCATGGCACAAAGAGGTCTAAAACCCTCTCATTCTTCCAATCTTCCACTTCCATGTTTACTCCTTCCTAACAATGATTTGTCTGACAAAATCTGTCCTACAAATCTTCCTTAACCAACAACTTCCTCCTAATTTTTTCCCACTTGACCACAGAAAAGTATTTTTCTCAGCCATCACAATCTTCTTGCATGGCATTTCCCTGGATATAAAAAACTTTGAATTGGGGAGATGCAATTCAAGAATGCATTAAAACTGAAAGTCTCTTAGGGCACCTGGGTGGCTCAGTGGGTTAAGCCTCTGCCTTCCGCTCAGGTCATGCTCTCAAGGTCCTGGGATGGAGCCCCATGTTGGGCTCTCTGCTCAGCAGGGAGTCTGTTTCCCCCTCTTTCTTTCTGCATGCCTCTCTGCCTACTTGTGAACTCTGTCTGTCAAAAACAAAACAAAACTGAAAGTCTCTTAAAAATAAAGCAAAAGGGGGATGCCTGGGTGGCTCAGTCATTTAGGTGTCTGCCTTCAGCTCAAGTCACTCCTGGGAACAAGCCCTACATCCATGGACTTCTTGCTCAGCAGGGAGCCTGCTTCTCCCTCTGCCTGCCACTGCCCCTGCTTGTGTTCTGTGGCCCTCTCTCTCTCTGTCAAATAAATAAATAAAACTTTAAAAAAATAAATAAATAAAGCAAAAAGAAATTTGGAAAAAAGTACTGAAAGAGGCTGTGTTTTATTTCCTCCAGGCCAGATACTAACAGCAAGACCCCATGCCTTGTTGATCACAGAATTTACAGTTAAGAAATAAAGTGGCTGTCATAGAGATGTATAAGAACAAGTTAATTTCACTATTCAATAAGCAAAAACTCCAAAGTTTTGATAAAAGTAAAATGATCACAATATGCAACAACCTAGAAATTATATCCTTTGTAACTAACAAAACTCTTGAGGAAAACTTTCAGATACCATCAACTTAAAAACATGCAAAGGAGTACATTGTTTTTCAAAATTATTTAGAGAACACACAAGCAAAAATATTGGGAAGACCATTGGCCTAAGACAGCACTAGTTTGTATCCAGTTTTCTATGTTAATTAAATTATATTTATGTAAATATGACCTACTTTCTTCTATGAAAGATTTTAACTATAAACAGAAAGAGATTCTCTTTCCCTTTTTAATTTAATGCTGCAATTCTGTGAGCAGTTAGAAAATGTTACTATTGGCATTGTGAAAATATTTATTGCTATGCCAAGTTGTTCTCTATGAACATCTGCTGCTGATTTTGTGGGGAATGTGAAGGACATAAAAACCTTATTTAAAACCTACATATCCATTCCTCTAATTCTGCCTGAGTAGCTACATATTATATGCCATGTACTAGTTACACATTGGGAATACAGATGTAAATGGAAACACTTTTGCTCTTTAGAGACTTAATCTGTATCCAGTGGACTCAGACTGGCAAAGACCTACAGCAATTAACAGAGAGGTACATACCATGCTACAGTAGGGGATAAAAGACCATGATGTGATTTGAAAACTACAAATAGCTCAGTATGAAAGCAAAGGATAATTTCAGAGGTAATATTCAAATCTGAGAAGCTCATCCATCATCCATCAGAGACAAGAGTAGCATACACATGGTAGGAACAGACATGGAAATTCACGTGGTAAATTATTTAATATTTATTAAGTACCCACTGTGTACCTGATACTATATAAGAAACTGTGGGAGAAAGAAGGAAAAATAAGCCACGAAAGATCTTACCATCAAAGGGGCAAGAAACAGAGAAGTAAACCAACCATAGCATGAGCCCACAGTGATAAAATCTACAAAATATATATACAAAGTCTTATAGGAACAACAACAACAACAAAAACCATGAACAGAGGGAAGAAGATGTTAGCAAAACATTAATGCTAGAGATGTCTCTAAAGGTGAACAGGAATGAACTAGACAAAGAATGAGAGTAGTATAGAAGTAAAGATAAAGTAAAAACAAAGCAGTTCCAATAAAAGCTAGAGGAAACAGGGAAATATGGGAAAAGAAACAGAATAGCCAGATCACCAAGAACAATTAGTATTAAGCAATCAAGCCATAAACCACAGAAGGGTTTCAAGCATGAGTAAGAGCAGTCACTCTATCAAGAAGAATGAAAGATATACCAAGAATGGAAGCAGGGAATATGGCAAGACTGAAGAGAACATCAATATGTAGTTCAGGGATGATCGATCTATCTATCTATCTATATATATAGATACAGATCATGATGTATGATATGTCATGATATATCATATATATCATAATGACATGTCATTATGATATATAGACATATATCATATATATAATTAAAAATTTATACAAAGCAAGAAGACAAAAGAAAGGACACTTGGAAATAGAAACAGGGAAAACAGGGAAGAGACGGTGGGATGAGGGGGTATTTCAAAGGTGTTACGTGGATATTTATTTTATAATTACATGTTAAACTTTGCTATGTACTTTTATGTACTATATGTCAAATTTTAAACAAATTTTAACAGAGGGAGAGGTTGCTCAAGTAAGGTAATAGTAAGGAAAGAAAAGAAAGGAAAAAGTAAGAAACAAGTACGAGGTAAAACTAAGAGAACTTAGTAACCAGTTAGATAAAGGATAGGAACAAAACTAGGAATCCCTATTAGGTCTCCTATTTCAGAGTCTAGGTTTTATGAGAGGAAGAATTCAATTTTGGACATACTGAAGTTGAGTTGCCTGAATGACATTCACATGGAGATACATCTAATAGGTTTTTAGCTATACAGGCCAAAAACTTAGGAAAAATAGTCTTTGGGGGCGCCTGGGTGGCTCAGTGGGTTAATGCCTCTGCCTTCGGCTCAGGTCATGATCTCAGGGTCCTGGAATGGAGCCACATAGGGCTCTCTGCTCAGTGGGGAGCCTGCTTCCTCCTCTCTCTCTGCCTACTTGTGATCTCTGTCTGTCAAATAAATAAATAAATAATCTTAAAAAAAAAAACAAAAAGACAAAACTTTGGGTACCATGAGCTTATAAGCAGTACAGCAGTTAAGGTTATAACCTTGAAAAAGGTTAGCCAAGAGGACCCAAGAATATCATGAGAGTAGCAGAAGGCTAAAGACAGATGAACTGAAAGAACTTTTAAAAGAAGACCTGAACTTAAATGAGATTATGAATTAGCAACATCCCTTTGACATGTAAGAAACCTAGAGCCCAATACCTTTTCTTAAAATGACAGCTATTCAAATTTTCACTTGATTGTTAAAGAAAAAAGCTCATCTTTTCCAAAGACAAAGTTATAAATGATAGAAATGTGCATTCATATAAGCCATTTCCCCTTGCACACCATTTAGTAGAACTCACTTCAAATTCAATCATCTTTCCCTCCTAAATCTCAGTCAAAATAAGATTTGGGACAACTTAATTATGATTCCAAGACTGTATCTCTCTACCATCTGGCTCAGCCATCACTATCTGGTTTTTGATAGAACCAGAAGGTAAATCTGATGCAATACTAGATTTTATATGCACCTACCAGAAGGTGGGTTGACTATTAGAGCACCTGATGACAGGTAGCTGAAAGGAATTAGCAATTCCTTCATTTCTGCCTACTCATAAATCTAGAGATAGCAGGAATATAATCGGTATAATTAGATTTATGCTAAAAAAAATCCCTGCATTTTCAAGTAACACAACTTACTTACTTCCCCAAGTATAAAATATTAAAAAGTAGAATTAGCTTGCATTTATGTATATATTGTGGAAATACTGTAAAGCAAATAAAATAGTTACAGTAATTGCATGTATTCATGTATTGTGGAAATACTGTAATGCAAATAAAATAGTTACTATAATTACAATAATTACAACTATAATGAAATTATATTTAGTACTTGTTAGTCTCATGGCACCTAGCAGAAACCAGCCTTTCAATAAGCACAAAATAATACACACTGACCACTAATGAACAATGCAAATAAATACCAATGAACTCAAAATATTTTGTTTTATTCCTCAAAGAGGCACAAGTATCTGAGATTTCTTTCTATGTAAATGGCTGAAAATAAAAGAATACCACTTATATAGTGATCTGTATAGCTAAGTATTCATAAAATGAAATTTTGTGATTCAAAATAAGAATTACATTAATGTGACACAAATACTTTTGGTAAAGTGATTCATAAAATTTGGGGAAACTGTCACACCTTACACTCCCATATGCAGTGCTTATCTATTTATGTCTAAAGTAAAATGATTCTGAGATATATTCTTGAAATACATTTTTTCTCTTGTGAGAGCACTCAGAGATTACTATAAGCTTTAAAAAGATACAGCTGTCAAAAAAATGGTGAACAGTATTCTTTGGCCTTTCCAGCATGTTTAATCTTATTCAGAAAACAAAGATTACACCAGCCGAGTACAATCATTCTCTTTACACCTACAAAAAGTATCTAATAATTATCAGTTGAACTAGAACAGATTACTTACAGGAGACAACCGGATTTAAGAAAGACATAAAACACTAAAGAGTCTTAGGAATGAACAGTAATGCA
Organism: Taxidea taxus jeffersonii; assembly: GCA_003697995.1. Lineage (NCBI taxonomy): Eukaryota > Metazoa > Chordata > Mammalia > Carnivora > Mustelidae > Taxidea > Taxidea taxus. Next base: position 78,455 of record ML101055.1, read on the forward strand.
CACATGTTTTCAACAAATTACTGGTTACCTACTACATGGAAAGCACCATACTGGATGCAGTAGGAGAAACAAGAAGTAAAACATTCCATCACTATTAAGACCATTGTGCCATAAGACTTAAAAAGCAACATGAGAAATTTTAAGGCAACATATGTTCAAATAACAAACTAGTAATCTGAACAATAAGATCTGAGAAGAGATCACATCCAACTCTTTTGAAGGCACTTCAAGCCCACATACTTAGTGTAGTTTTTACTATAGGAACTCAATCAGATTCTTAAAATTACCGTAATTTCTAAAAAGTAGCAGCATTGGAGCAGCATCTCACTATTCAGCCCCTTCATCTGGAGAAGTGGGAGAAGGAATAACTGGGTAGGAAATGAGACTGACCATTAAGCTCATTTTCTTAGTCTACAATTCTTCCTTGCTTTAAGAACATACAAAATCTGAAACACAGTGAAGTAAAATGTGTGGAAACTGAAACTCATAAAGCATGAACTGTTGTCTAAGGCAATGGTTTTCAAACACTGATGAACATCTAAATACATCTAATAACATCCAAATGACTGGCTAACTTGATAATCACATGGATGCCTACCTACTATCTCAAACCTTTGGAATCAGAATCTATAAAAAGCAGTCAGGGCATTTGTATTTTGAGCAGCTCCCCAGTTGTTCTGATGCAGAGTGTGAGAATTAAATGTTATGTGATTAAGTACATGATCTTCAGTGGCAAGGAAACCTGAGTTCAAATGTCTTTTCTAATATTTACTAGCACTGGGCCCACCAACTACCTTCCTAACACTATTTCTAATCCATAACAAGTTCGACATGCCACCCAAATATATCAAGTGGTTGTTTGGAGGACTAAAGATGATGACACATAAAATGCTTAATGTAATTCCTAGCACATTTAGTAAGCACTGAACGAATTCATTCATTTAACAAACATTTATTTAGCACTTACAGAGTATCACATAAGAAATATCTCATTAATTTATTAAGTATTAATAAATATGGCAACTCTGCAATGGTGCCATGGGAACATAATTATGGGAATCTATCCTATCCAAGAAAGTCTTCCCTGAATTGAGCTGAATAGGCAGCAGTAATTGAATGAGAAGGAAAGAAGTGCATTTCCAGGCAGAGGAAGTATCATAGCCAAAAGCCACATACTTGAAGCAGAACAGAAAGAACAGAGTGACTAGGGGAGAAAGGAATGCCAGAACACACTGTGGAGATGAGGTTGGAAAGGTAATCAGGGACCCAAACAGGTTATTAAGGATGTTAGTTTCTCTTAAAAACAATAAAAAATCATTGAAAGGCTTTACACATGAAGACAATGTGATTAGATCTACCTAGATCTGCATTTTCAAAAAGTCACTCAATCTGGTGTGGAAAACTATAGATCTGGCCACAAAAATGCAGGTAGACCATAATTAGGAAGCTGGTTATACTTCAGATGAGAGATGATGATGGCTGGAACTAGAGTACTAGTAGTGAAAATGAAGAATGGACATAATCAAGAGGCCAAATTAATAAACATCAAGAAAAATTAATATGAGTCATGCAAGACAGGAAGATATCACACTTCTACTCCTATAGAAAGGGATGGTGAAGCTAGTCACTTGAGTTAAACACAATATGAGGACTGTTAGTGATGGGGGTAGATAATGAATTTCAAACATGAGTAGGGTGGTTATTCCCAATTATTAGGTTGACTGTTCAGAAGTATTCTATTGTACAGAAGTACAATGTGTCTGTTTTTGTTGGGTGTTTCTGGATCTCAGGGACAAAAGAATAGGTCTTGGCATGTGTGTAAAGTGGATCTGAACAGAATGAAGATCTTTACCTCCCATTAGGTTCCTTTCCTTTACACAATCTACCAAAAGCGTCTTTCATGACTAATTTAATATTGTCTCAAGAATTCTTTTTATACACTCACCTAATAAGCCATTTTTAAGCTTTAACATGAATATTTATATTAAAGAATAAGACAGGAAGCCGAAGGAGTGAGTACCTGACTTTCAAGCCATTACCAGAACATGTTCGGGTTTTAAAGTGACAGGCAGGTTTGGAGCATTCTCGTTAAACTATGTTAATTGTCCAGAATGGATAAAGGTGGGAACGCTACTTAGAAAACTTATTATTCACAGAATCCAATTTGTAAAAAAAAAAAAAAAAAAAAAAAAGGAAAAGAGAAAAAAGAAGAAAAAGCCATCATACAAATAATGCCTGGTGTTGATCTACAAACAAATTAGTTTGCACTTACAATTTTAAGTCACTACTGACATGGCACTTTTAAGTCGCTCCAGTCTAGTCCCACTGGACTCGATACCCTACCGATATTGGTCTCCTTAATTAGTGATCAGAGGTATGTATTCAGTCGGATCCCAAGAAGTTTTGCAAGCTTTGTCGGTCTAAACCTTCCTCCACCCTTTCTCTCCCGCTTAGAAAAACAAGAACGCAAGAGCCCCCGAGCGGGGTGTTAGTCTTCACAAAACACCTGCCCCACCCACCGCACACACAATAACCTTCCGTTCCAGAACTATAGCTACTGTCTGAAAAGGACGCCTGGCGGTAGGGCGCTCGCTGTTCGGTAACCCAGGTAATCAGGTGCAGACCTTAGAACTGACTGGAGCTGTCTCACCCAGTCCCGGAGTAGTGTCCAGTTTCCCAAAAGGGAACCAAGATCTCCACCGCGGAAACCCGAGCTCCAGTCCTGAGAGAGGGGCTCTCCTCCCGCAGATGACTCTGACCCTGGTCTCCCGTCGCCTCCAGGCCTCTTCGGGGTACTCGGGCCTCTCGGATCTGCTCCCCGGAGCTCGCCGCTCCCCCAGCCCGGCTTAGCACCGGCGCCCACCGTCCCGGCCCCAACCCCGCAGGCTGGTCACCAGGCAACAGTAACCCGCGCTAAGGGCCTTGGGAAGGCCTACCCCGGGCGCGGGTCCTTCCCTATTCCCTCCCCGCTAGCCATAAGAGCCCAGAAGGGAGTGTGGCAGGTGAAGGAGATCGCCCGGTGCCCGTGGGCGGTCACTCACCTCTTCCCCTCTTTCCCGGGAGGGGCGGTGCTGGGGCTAGTTTTCCCCGCCCCCCCCAAACGTTTCCTGGCTGCTCCTGTTCAGCCTCAGTGCCTGGCCACGGCCGCCGGCTTACTCCATAGCCTCCTCCACCCGTGCGGCCTCAAAAGCTGAAGCCGGAGGAGGGAAGGGGGAGGGGAGGGGAGGGACTGGGGAAGAAGAGTGCGGGAGGGGGAAGAAGACCGAAAGACCGGCCAGCCAGGGCATGACGTCACTTCCGACAGGTTCGGAAGGGGCAGGGCCCAAGGACTATAGGCCCCGCCCCCAACCCGGAACTAGGGGGCGGGGTTACAAGCCGGGGGAGGAGCCGGAGCGCGAACTCGTGGCGGTTCTTTCGACCCTGCGGTTCCGTAGCCTTGTTAGCTGGAGCGGAGTGCCCGGGCCAGGACCGAGTGGGCCGAGTTTCGTGAGCTCTAGCTGTACCTTCTGTCGGAAAAGGAGGACAGAGAACCCTATAGATCGTAACCAAATGCGTACTGAAGGGAAGGGCAGCTGAGAGGAGCAGGTGGTTTAGACCTAACTCCTGAGGGCGTCCCTGCCCTCTCCGGTCTTGGGTGAAGAATCCCTATGCTTTTTCTCGAGCTACACTCTCTCTGGGGTGTCCAGGGAAGCAGTGCTTCACAAACATTAATATGCACACGAATCATCGGAGGACTTTGTTAAAATGCAGTTTGGATTCAGGAATAGGGTCTGATACTCTGCATTTCTAGTAAGTGCCCAGATGACGCCAACGCTGCTACAGGAGAGCAGGCTTTACTTAGAACAACAAGGGTTAAAGTACAAGGTGGCAAGCATGAGAATTATGTCCTTAACCCAGCCTGCTTGTTTAATGAAGGTTAGAGAGAGAGATGGTCGACCCTTGTCTGCACCCATCGTAGCCTTTTCCACACCACTCCGCCCTACTCTCTTACCTACTCGCCCATCACTCCTTTGCCCTTCTAATTCTTCGCTTTTCACTTCTCACCCTCTACCCCTTACTCCTGTCTCCACAGTATCCACAGGGTATTGGGCTACTATTTCAAGGATAAACAGACGGACAGTTTATGTAACAAGACATTTGAAGGTGATGGGGCTTTTATTTCTGTCATTTTGTCATCAACATCAGACTATTATGGAAAGTTGGGCATCCTGTTCCAGTCAAAGAAGGAGAGAACTTTAATTCTTGGATTCTAACAAAAGACCTAGAAACAGCAGTCTAGATGTTTCAACTTATTCCCTTATTCTTAAAATTGTTTAATTAAAAATTCACTGGGGTAGGGACGCCTGGGTGGCTCAGTTGGTTAAGCGGCTGCCTTCGGCTCAGGTCATGATCCCAGCGTCCTGGGATCGAGTCCCACATCGGGCTCCTTGCTTGGCAGGGAGCCTGCTTTTCCCTCTGCCTCTGCCTACCACTCTGTCTGCCTGTGCTTGCTCTCTCTCTCTCTGACAAAAAAAAAAAAAAAAAAAAAAAATCACTGGGGTAAAGAAGAAATGAGGAGTGACTCCCTAATGTATGGCTTTCTTTTGGAAGTGATGAAATTATCTGAAATTAAATAATAGTGATGGTTGCACAACTTTGTGAATGTACTAAAAAACCATTGAATTCTACATTTTAAAAGGGTGAATTCCAGGGTGACTGTGTTTCAGAGTAGGTGACTCTTGATCATGGGGTTGTGAATTCACAAGCCCCACCTTGGGCATAGAGCCTACTAAAAAATAATAATAGTTTAAAAATAGGGATCGCATGGTGGCTCAGTTGGTTAAGCACCTGCCTTCAGCTCAGGTCATGACCCCAGGGCCCTGGGATCCATCCCCACCTTGGGCTCCTTGCTCTGCGGGAGCCTGCTTCTCTCTCTCCCCACTGCTCATGCTCTCTCTCTCTCACTCTCTCTCCCTCTCTCTTTCAAATAAATAAAATATTTAAAAGAAATAATTTAAAAATAAATTTAAAAAACAAAGGTAAATTTGTGGTATGTGAATTATATATATCTCAATGAAAAAATTTTACTGCCTCCAATTAATTGAAAAATGTATATATGTATATTATTAAAAAGTTCACAAATATATATAATAAAAAGTGAACACAAAGTTTGTTTGAAGTTAGTCTTCTAGACCTATTTATTTACATATATTTGTGTGTAATTCAGGAATTCATTTTTATGTAACTAAGATGATAGTATACATGTTTTCTACTTGCTTTCATTTTTGTTTTGTTTTTCCTACTTAATGAAATCCTTCCACACTCTAAATTTCATTCTTCCAAATAAGCTGTTTAATATTCCACAGGAAAGCTATGACATAATTTATATAAATGTACCCCAGGTCTGTTTTCAGGTTTTCATCATTCCTCACAAACTTTTTCTTACAGAACAATTGGCAGATAAATTGATTCGTTTTGTCCAGCTCCTTGGCCTAGATCTCTTTCATGAAGAGCTTGCCATTGGTCAAGAAAGGCAAAATGAAGAAAGAAAAAGCAAAAAGCCTCATGAAGCCACAGCTCTAATAATCAAGACTCTAATGTGTGTGTGCATTTCTTTTAAATATGTCTAAAATTCTTCAAGACTAAGTGTAGCTAGCAGTTAATCATGTAACACTAAGGGTATATAAATTCACGCAATAATATATTTCATACCAGTGAAGCAAGTTCCTGGGTTTACTCTGTTTTTATTGGCAGACATGGTGCAGTCTTAGTAAATAGATTATGGTTTACATAAGATGGGAGGAAAAGAAAAGAGGTGCTGGCAGCAGATATGCCCTATAAAAGCATAAGGTTGTCAAAACTAAGAAACTTACATATTTTTGTGTAATCTAAATTTGTAAGAAACATGTTTAATTTTTTCTTTTCAGGATGCTCTGATCCTTTTCAATCTAGTCAGCTATGAGATGGTATTATTCACTCCCATCAGACTCAAGTGGAAATGAAAAGGAGACATCATTTATGAACATACAAACACTGTTTTACTGGTTCTGTTGCTGTTGATGTAGTATTAAGTTATCTTATGCAAAATATGTGCCTAAATAGTGTAATGACACCTCTCTTCTTAAAGGAGTTTGTCTTTGCACGATCTAATGAATCATAAAGTATTTGAACCAGTAGGAATGAAGCTATTGAAAAATGAAAAGGAATTATAATTTGAAAATTCAAACAGTAGTCAAACAGTAGCCTCTACAGATTTCTAGGCAATAAATCATCTTATATTTTTTTGCAAAAGAAGAAAAGGACTCTGAGAATGGGTTAACTGATGAAATAAAAGTGAAGGAATCTTTAAGGTTAGTATCAGCCAATATAGTGTAATATATTGTGTTTAGACTCGGACAGAACTGACTTTGATGAGCTCAACTTAAACATCATGCTTTCAGTTTTATTCAGAAGCCAATAAAAGAAAAGCCATGTGAAAATTAATCCATGTCTGTGTTTGCTCTAAAACTGCTATGGAAGACATTACCACATAATTTTTTCAGAATTACAAGGAAAATTTGTATCTTCTTTGATGAGTTATAAGCTTTATAATTTTGAAAAGTGACTTAGCCAAAGTAAAAAGAGCCAAGATTATCTGGAAACCAAGAATAAACATTTTCTATTATGTCCTAGTAATCATGTTAACTTTAAAATTAGTATATTTTATTTATTTACAATCCTAATTTGTCCTCTCTTGGTGACATTCTATTATCTAACAAATTTATTACTGGCGTTTTTTGTTTTTTTTTTTTTATTGTAAGCTCCCTGAAATCCATTGTGGAAATAGGGAATGTCTAAATAAGTTTTTTGGGTTTTTTTTGTTTTTTTTTTTTTAAGATTTTATTTATTTAACAGACCGACATCACAAGTAGGCAGAGAGGCAGGCAGAGAGAGAGAGAGGGAGGAGGAAGCAGGCTCCCTGCTGAGCAGAGAGCCCGATGGCGGGGCTCGATCCCAGGACCCCGAGATCATGACCTGAGCCAAAGGCAGAGGCTTTAACCCACTGAGCCACCCAGGTGCCCCTAAATAAGTTTTAATAAGTTAAAATGTATATTTGACATTTTGATCCCACATATAATATATAGAATAGAATAGAGAAGAGAAAAGTCCATATATTCTTTCTTTTTTTTTTTTAAGATTTTATTTATTTATTTGACAGATAGAGATCACAAGTAGGCAGAGAGAAGAGGAAGCAGGCTCCCGCTGAGCAGAGAGCCCGATGTGGGGCTCGATCCCGAGACCCTGGGATCATGACCTGAGCCGAAAGCAGAGGCTTTAAACCACTGAGCCCCCCAGGTGCCCCCCCATATATTCTTTCTTAACAGACCAGGAGATGAAATGATTTCAAATCCTCTAGCACAAGAGATTGGTGAGGAAAGAATAAAGGAACTTATTCATACAATGAGTGGGAATATGGCTTTACCTTCAAATATCATATTTGACAAAACTGTTCTCTCACTTTCAAAAGAAGGTAATTTCAGTTTTCATTATTTTTTCCAGAACTTTTTAAGGAAGAACTGATTTTTTAATTACTTTGTTTTTTAGAACAGTTTTAGGTTCACAAAAAATTTGAGTGGAAAATAGAGTCCCCATGTATCCCCTGCCCCCATAGGTATCAACATCCTGTACCAAAGTGATGTATTTGTTACAATCTGTGAACCTACTTTGATACATCATTATCATCCAAACCCTATAGTTTACATTAGTGTTCACTCTTTATGTTATATATTATATATTGCAAATGTGTAATGACATGTATCCACCATTATAGAATCACACAGAATGGTTTCATTGCCCTAAAATTCCTCTCTGCTTCACCTATTCATTTTTCCCTTCCCCATAACTGCTGGTAACCAACTTTACTGTCTCCAAGAATTGACTTTTAGTATATGTGCTGCTGAAGCGAGCACAAGAATTGACTTTTAAAATATGATAAAAGTAGTGTGTTTGGTTTCTTTACTCCTTTATTAGAGTTTCCTTCTACATAGCGATTATATCAGACAAGACAGGTGAGCCAACATAGATTCAGTAGCATTTATTTTTTTACAATGACTGTGATCAGATTTTTTACAATGACTGTGATCAGATTAACTGAAGTGTTAAATCCATACTACCAGAAAAAAGACATGTAGACTCACTACCAGTCCTCACTATGTATGTATAATCCAAGACCATCTTCTACAAGCATATCCTTTTTCCATTGTATAAACCCTTTCCAAACATCCCCCTACCCTTTACCTTTCAGGACAAACTAAGCAACCTGTTGCCACACTGTATTATTTACTTCATCTACTTGTTTTCTCCTTATGATGCCACTAAAGGTGGAAAGAAGAGCCCCATACCCAGGGCAGTTAAGAGGGATGCATACATGATTCATTAATGGTTACATCTTTTATTGCATTTGGTCAAATCATTACAGAAGCAAGACAAGAATAATTTGCACCTTGGAGGAGCGAAATATAACAATAATTAAGAGAAGTGTCATAAGGGAAAGAAAAGGTGCCCAAAAGCGGGGCAATAAAAAAGAAGTGGGACTAAAAGAGAACTCTGAGGAAGACTAGCGGACACTCAGAAGAAGAGAAGCCAAGGAAAAGTGATTCTTATCTACTACACATAAAAAACAAGTTGTCCCAGGGGTGCCTGTGTGGTTCAGTGGGTTAATGCCTCTGCCTTCGGCTCAGGTCATGATCCCAGGGTCCTGGGATCGAGCCCCACATTGGGCTCTCTGCTCGGCAGGGAGCTTGCTTCTCTCTCTCTGCCTGCCTCTCTGCCTACTTGTGATCTCTGTCTGTCAAATAAAAAATTTTTTAAATCTTAAAAAAAAACAAACAAGTTGTCCTATTATTTCCCCTTGAAGATGTAGGGTATCTCTAGAAATTCCTAACTAAAGATGGCTATAATTTATCAGTAAATATGTCAATTAAAAATAGTTTCCAGTTATTGGGTCTTTCCCTTGCTAAGCAATCTGTTACGCATTTTGTATGTATGATTAATAATCTAACAATAGGCCTGTAAAGTAAGGGTTAAAACTCCCATTTTATACTTTAGGAAACTGAGACTCAGAAGGATAAATAAATAGATAAAACATAGTAGGAAAGGAAAGCTGGCATTCTGGTGTACTTTTTAAAATTTATTATTGAGGGGCGCCTGGGTGGCTCAGTGGGTTAAAATTTATTATTGAATGTGAAACAAATAGTCCTACATGTTTTATTAACAAAAATTAGGAGTTCCCTACCCTTCTCCTCTTACTCATTTCCTCCTCCCCAGAGACATCCATTTACAACTTGTATCTCCTATTTCTAAATAGCATGCTTATAATGCCATCTCATGATCTTTTGTTTTAGATAAATCTATTAATTTTCTACAGAGGAGAATGGGGTTTTAGATCTCTTCCCTCCCTGATATCTATCTCCCAAACATCTTATTTTTTTATTAAGGTTTTATTTATTTTAAAATAGAAAAAGAGAATAAGTGGTGGGAAGGGCAGGTGCAAAGGGAGAGAATCTCAAGCAGATTTGGCACTAAGTGCAGAGCCCACTCAATCCCACGACCCTGAGGTCACAACCTGAGCCCAAACCAAGAGTCCGATGCTCAACCAACTGAGCCACCCAGCGCCCCCCGCAAAATACTTTAAGTGGTACATATGTTTTTATATATCCTTTTACGGGTGATAGAATTAACAGAAAATGGTAGATGAGATTAAGAAGAATATATACAGATTAAATACTACAGCATTTAGTCAGAAATTTTAAACATTAAGTCAAAAAAGAATAAACTATTAAGCTTTGTAAAAAGAAAAAAGAGAGTTTTTATGTTAAAATAAAAATCATCCAAGTCTGGGAACCACTGCTTTAGTTTAGACTGATAATTTTATAGATAAGGGAGCAGACTTAGAGAAATTAGATAATTTGCCAAGTTTCCACATTTAACTAACGTTATCAGATTCAGACATAGATTTCCATACTTTTATCAGTGTTTTATCATTATTGTTGCAGCAAAGTGTTGCTAACTTGTGACATGAGAAAGATTGAAGTGTACTGGGTGTATGTTTGCTCTTTGCTCCAACGGAATGTGTCAACCTCCAGAATAGAGAAACACAAATTATTTTAGTTGTTCTTTCTAACAAAAGCGTAGTTTTCTCTTTTTCTTTTTTTTTAAGATTTTATTTATTTATTTGAGAGAGGGAGATCACAAGTAGGCAGAGAGAGAGCGAGAGGGAAGCAGGCTCCCTGCAGAGCAGAGAGCCTAACTCGGGGGGCTTGATCCCAGGAGCCTGGGATCATGACCTGAGCCCAAGGCAGAGGCTTTAACCCACTGAGCCACCCAGGCGCCCCAAGCGTAGTCTTCAATGGAGTTTTTCATAGGTTACTAAGAAGAAACCTCTTTTATCTTCAAAAGCCTTTTAAATCTAGTAGTTTGGGGGTTTTCTGTTTTTTGTCTCTGTAAAAAGGTTTGCGAAAGAGAGCTAACTTGAAAATTCACTGATCGTTCATGTATTTAATGCAAAAAAAATTCATTTGTTTCGAAGAAAAATGTTCAAACCAAAATTTTCTGGAGAAAGTACGTTTGGAAGTTTCTCCAATTGCTAACAAATCAGGCATGAATGGGTTTTTCTGTTGTTGTTATCCACTGAAATCTGATTTTTTTTTCGTGATCCTCTAGCATAAAACAACCCCATCAGACATATTAACAGACATAAAATTAGGAATAAAACAATATAGACACTAGCTGATTTTATAAAATTAAATAATTAGCTGGCCAACAAGACAATTTAAGCCACTTTCTCTTTGACAAAACATGGCTGGTTAGAGGTCCAGGCTGGCTCAGCTGGTAGAGCATGTGACCCTTTTTTTTTTAATGTTTCAAGTTTTTATTTAAATTCTAATTAGTTAACATATAGTATATTAGTTTCAGAGAATTTAGCATTTCAACACTTACATATAACACCCAGTGCTCACAACAAGTGCCTTCTTTAATATCCATCACACATTTAGCCCATACCCCACCCACCTTCCCTCCAGGAATCCTCAGTTTGTTCTCTGTAGTTAAGAATCTCTCTTATGACTTCCCTCTCTCTCTTTTTTCTTTCCCCCATGTTCATCTGTTTTGTTTCTTAAATTTCACATATGAGTGAAACCCTATGGTATATGTCTTTCTCTGACTCATCTCACGTAGCATAGTACTTTTAGCTCCAACCACACTGTTGCAAATGGCAAAAATTCATTCTTTTGATGGCTGAGTAATATTCCATTACATATGTATATCATCTCTTCTTTATCCATTCATCGGCCAATGTACATTTGGGCTTTTTCCATAATTTGACTATTGTTGATGTGACTCTTGGGGCCTCTGGGTGGCTCAGTTGGTTAAGCATCTGCCTTCAGCTCAGGTCATGATCTTGGAGTCTTTGGATGGAGCCCCCTCCCCCAATTGTGCACCCTGCTCAGTGGGAAGTCTGCTTCTATCTCCCTCTGACCTTCCCCCGCACCCGCTCCTGTTCTCCCTCTCTCTTGCTCTCTCTCTCTCAAATGAATAAATAAAAAACCTAAATAAATAAATAAAGCTCTTGATCTTGGGTTTGTAAGTTCAAGCTCCACGTTGAGTGTAGAACATACTCAAAAAAAAAAAAAAAGGTATGCGATTGGCTAAAGGTATGCGATTGGCAGCACACCTATATAAATTTCATCCAAGAAATAGAAATATTAGCTCCTCTATTTTTGAGAAAAGCCATTTCTTAATTTCCGAATAACTAAAAAACTATTTCACTTGAGTTGAGAACTCTGCTAGCCTGCTAGCAGTGGTAAAGCAGCGTGATCACTGCAGGCTTCATTGCAAATTTGCATCTGTTTGGTACGAAGAGTTAAGGTGCACCTTTGCTGAGACTTTGCTGAGACTTGTTTGCTTTTTGCAGTTATTTGGTTTTTTACTAATAATATCATGACTAATATTTCAAAAATATATGTGTGTGGTTGTTTTAGAAATGCTGGTGCAGAATACAACCTCTCCCTCATTTCTGTGGGGTAGGTCTCAGGAATGTCGATATCAGCTAGAGCAACTCCACTGTTAATATGTTTTACTTGACTTCCAGAATATGTTTGGACAAAGGTTTCCTCAGTGGAAACAAAGTTTGCATCCTACTGAACACACTGTACTTCTCTGGCCATTTGCACACTCCTCCTACATTTGCACAACAAAAACATTTGCACACTTAATGAAATTGCCTGTTTACTTACTTGTCTTTAGTCCCACTAGAGTGTGAGGTACTTAGGGACAGTCCTTTTCTTGCTCATCATTGTATCCTCATTGAATGGCACAGTGCCTAGCTGTTGGTAGGTGTAAACATTTAATGGATAAATGACGCAAGTACAGTCTCCTCACTGAATATTTTCTTTTTATATATACATCCTATACATATATATGTGTATACATATATGTATATATATGCACATATGTATATGTGTATATAATCTATCCTAAACACTGGATAGGTTATACATTCATCAAATGCAGAGTCTATCCCCCCTTGTATCCTCCACTCAGCACAAAGATCAGAGTATGACGTGCTCCATAAAGGTAACAATAATGATGGTATGTGTCACCACATATCCATCCTGAGTTTGGGGGGCCTGGGTAGTACAGTTGGTTAAGTGGTCAGCTCTTGATTTTGGCTCAGGTCATGATTTCAGGGTCTTGGGATCTAACCCTGTGTTAGGCTCTGCCCTCAGTGGGGAGTCTGCTTATCCTTCTCCCTCTCTGTCTGCTCCTCTCCCCACTCTCTCTCTCTCTCTCTCAAATAAATAAATAAATATTTTTTAAAAATCCATCTTGAGTTGATTTTTCTGCACAGAACTAGCTATTCTGTTTATCATCTCTGCATCGGGTTACTATGTTCTAGGCATGCACATTTCTCTGCTCTGTCTCCTTCAGATCCTTGTTTAAATATCATCCTCCCAATGATAGTTCCCTCACATCTTATTTAAAATTATAATACTGGAGCACTTGGATGGCTCAGTTGGTTAAGCGTCTGCCTTTGGCTCAGGTCATGATCTCAGGGTCCTGGGATTGAGTCCCACATCGGGCTCCCTGTTTACTGGGGAATCTGCTTCTCCCTCTCCCTCTGCCCCTTCTCCCGCTCATGCTCTCTTCTTCTCTCGCGCACGTACACTCTCTCAAATAAATAAAATCTTTTTTTAAAAAAAGGATTAAAATTGCAATGCACTGCTTCTCTTCTTCTCTGCTCAGTTTCTTTCCATAAAACTTATCACTAACAAACACACTACATATTTCACTTCTTGTTTGTTTCTCTGTTTATTGCCTCCTGTCCCCCTCCCCTAGAATATAAGCTCTATTAAGGCAAGGATTTTTGCCCGTTTGTGTTACCATTATATGTTTGGCACCAAGAACAGTGCCAAGAACAAACTAGGTCTCAATAAATATTTGCTGAATAAGTTAATGTTCTGCCTTGATGCTCTTGCAGAATACTCTTTTTTCCAGTTTTGGACTTATTTATAATATATCTACTTGTATTTCTCAGTGATTTCATAAAATTTGCCTTTCCCCATTTCATATGTGGCTATGTCAGCCTCCTTATTTAGGGTATGGCTGCTGAAGGTCCACTAGCTTTTATGTATTTTTTTTTAACACCTGTTCAGTGCCATGTCAAAAGATTAGTATTAACAAATGTGGACTAATTGATTACAGGCTTTTTATGATAACAAGTCTTCACTAAAAGACTGTTAATTTGATTTATTTTTGGTCATTAACTCAAAGGTAGCAAAGTGAGATGCCTTTAGGAGCCAGACAGATCAGAGATCAAGGGAGTACTTAATTATCGAACATGTAAAGATACATACACCATTGTTTTGCTTGAAATGTATGGCCCTCTCAGCCTTTTTTCCTTTTCCCACTTAACACAGAGATATAAATACCTGCAGGGAAAACTACAGCAAAACCAATAGGACAGTATCAAGAAAATGGTAACTGAAACCCTGCCATACTGTTTGGGGTACAATGGAGTGGTAGGGTTTATGGTTAACTGGAAATGACATGCCAACCCAAAGAGAGTATCCAATAATTCATACCAACTGTCTGTGGTTAGGCATTTGAACTCAAGCCCAGTGTTTTATGAGATCTTGTGATTTTTTTTACAGGGAAGCTTGAAACCCAGAATTTTACACGAAATCTTTCATTTTTAAACAAGTTAATTTTATTCAAAATATTTTGTAACCAAACAACCCATAGCTATGGTCCAAATTTAATGCACAAGCTACCAGGTTGGGAGCTCTGCAAGAGATTTACTATAGCTACTACTTTTATAATTTTGTTTGACTTAAAGGAAAAACAAAACATTAATTATGATCTCATGATTAGGATAATAAAAAATGTCATTAACTCTTGAAAGGAATGACCAAAAACCCAAGTTAAGATTAACCTAATACTGTATTTTAATTTAAAAGTAAGAAATACAGTTATCTGTGCCACTTGAATAAAATTATAATTAGTAATCTTATATTCTCTCAGATGTGTACAATAACTCATAAGCTTGAGTAGCGGTTTTTTATATTTGGAATTAACCTATTGTTGGCTTTCAAAGCTAGGTCAGGAGCATTGGGTGGCTCACTCAGTTAAGCAGCAAACTCTTGATCTCAGGGTTATGAGTTCAAGCCCCATGTTTGGCTTCATGCTGGGCATGCAGCCTACTTAAGAAAAATATAAATAAGGTGCACCTGGATGTCTCAGTCATTAAGCGTCTACCTTCAGCTCAGGTCATAATCCCAGAGTCCTGGGATCAAGCCCCACCCTGCCTAGGAGGAGACCTGCTTCTCCCTCTCCCACTCCCCCGATTGTGTTCCCTCTCTCACTGTGTGTCTCTCAAAATTAGTCTGTTTAGATTTGATTAAATATAAGCCAGACTTTATTAGTTTTTAGTTTTTAGGTAGTTAATGGAAATGTTAACTATCGATTTGTTTTTGTTTTTCACTCTGGGGTTGACAACTGGTTTATTAATGCATCAATTAAATGCCTGGATACTTTCCTGACCAGTTAATCAGCATTTAGTACCAAAAGGAAAGACAAGACTGAGTATACAGAAGATATTCTTTGATGTCATAATAAAATACTATAATCAAGACAGAGATTGTCTATTAACTGATGAATATTCTGATATGCAGTCAGGAATTATTGAACTTTTAGGTAAAAGAAGATATTTAAACCTTAGTTTTTTGTATAATAATATTTTTAAAGATTTTATTTACTTATTTTAGAAAGAGAGAGAGCAGGGGTGTGGAAAGGAGCAGAGGGAGAGGGACAACAGGCTCAGTCTCATGACCCTGAGATCATGAGCTGAAATCAAGAGTCAGACCCTTTACTAACTGCACCACCCAGTTACCCCTAAAATATTTTTAAAGATATAAGTTTCATGGGGAACCTGGTTGGCTCAGTCGGGGGTACATATGAATCTTGATCTCAGGGTCCTAAATTCAAGCCCCACATTGGATGTAGAGCTTACTTTAAAAAAATAGAACATTTAATAAACTGAGTATTACATTTTAATATTTTTCTTCAGTGGTGTCAAAGTACTTGATGAACTCTTTTTTCACTTCACTAATGTTACCTGCCATGTAAATTGTACTATCAAATGTAACTAATGTAGTATAGGACATTAGATCTAAGGTAACTATATCACAGGGGCATTGTAAAAATTTTAATATAGTATTTTAATATTTTAATTAGTATTTTAATTTTAATATTTTAATATAGTATAGCATTAGAGAGCTGAGGTATCTGGAAATACTAATTTCTGATGTATTAACTTGGCAATCTTTTATAAAAATAAAAATTGAGTGACATATTATGTCACTTTTTTAGCTATGTAGGTAGCCATATAATTTCATGTTAAAAGCAAAATACTATTTGATAATGCTGGATGTAATTATGCATGTGCTTGCCATATAGAATTATAAAGATTTATTCATTTTTTATTAGAGAGAGAGAGTGTGGGGGTCGGGATAGGGGGATGGGCAGAGGGAAAGAGAGAGGAAGAGGGAAAGAATTTCAAGCAGACTTCTCGCCTAGCTGGAGTTGGTCAGGGGGCTTGATCCCATGACCCATGAGATCATGACCTGAGCCAAAACCAAGAGTCAGTCCCTCAATGGACTAAGCCACCCAGGCACCCTATAGAATTATAAAAATAATTTCCTGTGTGTTTGAAATATTTCACCATAAAACCTTCTTCCTGTAAAAAAGAATCCACAAACCAAATACAGCATCATAGCATTATAACTGACTACCAAGTATTACAATCTTCATTTTTTTGTAACCCATGTTACAGAAAATGGGAAAAGAATAGAAGCACTTGAAACAGCATAACTGTATCTAAGGTTGTTACTGAGCAATGTTAGAGAAGAATCATGAGGGCTACTTACCTTTATAACTCTTGTATCAGAACCTAATACCCACAAGTTACAAAAACAGGGAAAACATTTCAATAACAGTTTTACAATTTTCTAGTCTTTTGTAAAAAAAAAACAAACACAATCATTTAAGCTAAGGTTAATCTTTCTGTTTACAGCATGATAACAAAACTTAGTCCTGAAAACTCTTGTCAAATCAAAGCAGTTTTGCAAATAAGATCATTATTGAAAGTATGGGCAGGGGTTCCTGGGTGGCTCAGTCATTAAGCATCTGCCTTCAGCTCAGGTCATGATCCCAGGGTCCTGGGATCGAGCCCCACATGGGGCTCCCTGCTCAGTGGGAAGCCTGTCTCTTTCCCACTCCCCCTTCTTGTATTCCCTCTCTCGATGTCTCTCTCTCTGTCAAATAAATAAAATCTTTAAAAAAAAATAAAAGTATGGACAGAACAACTAGTCTGGATTTTACTGGAGTGTCACTCTGAGCTATTCAAGATATCTCTGGCATTTTGCCTGGGCACATTTATTACTAAACTATTTGTGTCCAGCAAAAAGGTAAATCATTCACTTAATAAATAATTTACTGAGTACCCGTAATGTGCAAAGTTTGAAGGAATGCCGTTTCCCCATATCCACTAAAAAGAAGAAGCAGACTTAAAACAATGTCAATATTTGCAAGCATATTGATACATTTCCTCAACCCATTTCTAGTGCATTACTAAGTGCCAGGCACTGTTACAGCGGTTAGAATACATCAGCGTACAAAACACAATATGCAGGCCCTTGAGGAGTTTATATCCAAGCGAGGGACAGCAGACAATAAAAAATACACATCATATAAATCATATACATATAAATACACATCATATAAATCATATACATATAAATCATGAAGTCATATAGTTTGATGGAAGGCAATACATGGAATTCTTGCAATATAAAGGGAAAAAGAGCTGGATAAGGGGATTTAGGGTACTAGAGTTAAGGTTAGCGGGAGCTTACAGTATTAAGGTGGCCAAGATTAGCCTCATTAAGAAAGTAAGAGTTGAGCAAAGCCTGGAAGGGGGAGAGAGATTCAGCCAAATGGCTGTGAGGTCTGTGTAGGATAGAGATCTTGGGCAAAGAGAATGCTTCTCTCGCCAAACCCAGAGAGAATGCTTCCTAGTGCAGAGGACCTAGGGGTTATGCATGCGTGGGTGCTGAGGAACAGCAAGAAGTGGTGAGCAGAGGGGAGAGTAGTAGGAGATGAAGTCAGAGAAACTGGAGGCCACTGTAAGCCACTGGAGAAACTTTGTTTCTGCTTGGAATGAAATGGGGAATCACTGGAGGGTTTGAGCAGAACAGTACCAGTAGCCTGATTTGACTGACATTTATAAAGATAATCCTGTCTCTTTTTTTAAAGATTTTATTTATTTATTTGACAGAGATCACAAGTAGGCAGAGAGGAAGGCAGAGAGAGAGGAAGGGAAGCAGACTCCCTGCTGATTGGAGAGCCCGATGCTGGGCTGGATCCCAGGACCCTGGGACCATGACCTGAGCCAAAGGCAGAGGCTTTAACCCACTGAGCCACCCAGGCGCCCTAATAATCCCGAGTTTTGTGTTGAGAATGGGTTATACAGGGGCAAGGGTGAAATGGGAACATCTTTTTTGAAGGCTCTTGTACTAATCTGGACAAGAGATATGGTGACTTGAAGAAAAAGAGTAGCAACAGAATTAGTAAGATAGGGTCAGATTCTTGATATATTTTGAAATATCGTAGAAAAAAGATTGTCTTTTAACCTCACTCTATATTTTAGTACCAGGCAGTGGCATTTTTAGCATTATTTCTATTAAAGCCTCTATAAAGAATTGTTCCTTCTTCAATTTCTTGGTTTAAAAAAAATTCTGATGTCACAAGAAACACATTAGCTCAAATTTTGTAGCAGTTCTGTCAGCCTTAACTGAAGCTTCTTTTCATTATTTCAGAGAAAAAGATGGTTTTAAGTATATATAATGGAAGCAGTCTCCCATTTATGAATTTTGTTGTTTTGTTTTAAGTAAATGCTACGCCCAGTGTGGGGCTCGAACTCACTACCCTGAGATCAAGAATCACATGCTCTGCTGATGAGCCAGCTGGGTGCCTCACCGCCATTTGTGAATGTAGAATGAAATATATTCTTTTTAAGTCAGTTGTTATTCTGCACCTAGTTTTTCATCAAAATAATAATAATAATGATAATAATAATAATGATGATGATGATGGGAGCTTGGGGCCCAGTTTACATAAATTTTTAATTCTACACTAAAATTCCTGTGTATGATTTACTTGTAAAATAGTCTCCAAATTCCAAGTAAGAATTACCATTGAACATCTTCTCTGCCCTCCTTTTCCTTACCACTTAACTTCTGCGCAATCTTCTTTCTCACCCTGCCTCCTCCTCTAGGTAAATAAATTATCTCTTCTACCTATGGCCAAAAAGTTACCCTGTCCTGTCAGAACTAGCGGTGTCAAAGAGAAACTCACTGGTTCAAATTTTGTAACAAGCCACAAAAGAACTTGACATAGGCTGGAGGAAGTGGGGGTGGGATTCAAGAAGTGGGGGGAGGCACTTCTGGAAACCGGGGATAGGGAATTTCAGGGAGGCTGAGATTTAGCTATTTATGATAGGGGCTCTCAAACATGCTAAGCTTTTCCCTGTTACAGGGTTTACCTATGCTGTCTGCAGCCTGTCTGGAACATTTTTCTCCCAAACTTTATGGCTTATTCCTTCACATCTGTGAAGGCTTCTGCTTAAAATGTTGCTCTCTCAGAAACAAAGAAGCCTTCCCTAAGGGAGCTACCCATCTTCTTCGTTCTAACCTCTTACCCTGCTTTATGCTTTCTTAATGGCACTTAACCCTGCCTGAAATTATATTATGTGTTTGCTGATTTTTTTTTTAAATTGTCTTTCTCTCCCAAGAGAATGTAAGTTTCATGAGTTCAGAAACTTTTCTTTTTTTACTTTAGAAATTTGGTCTGTTTATTCATCACCCAGGACAGTGTCTGGAACATAGCAATCACTCACTAAATTTTCACTGAATGACAGAATGAATTAATGGGGACAGCTCCATGACTGGAAATCGGCAGTACATTTGAAGCTAATGGAAAGTTATCCCAGGGTCCAGGATAAAAGAGCTGCTGGAGTGCCTCGCATAACAATATTAGCTGATGGATTATTTACCCCAGATACTATGGTAATTTGGGATTACTTTTGTGTAACCCAAACTGGAAAGAAATACTTATCTTTTTTAAGAAAATAAAATTTTAATGTATTTAAAAGCAATCATTTATATATGTACCATGTAACTGCAATGTAAGATTATTTAGACCACTGTTTTTATGGAAATACAAATTTTCATTATTATAGGACAGCATTACACTAAGGATTGGTTAGCCTAGTTTCAGTTAAAGTACATACATGAGAGTAGAAAATAGAATATGAAGAATTCTAAAAAAGTTTCAAGTATTTATACCCTCTATAATTCAGAGGCCTTCTGCTACCCGCCCCCTCTCCCCATCTGCAACCCTCTTCCTCTACTCATTGGTCAAAAATTTTGAGAGGCTTTTCTTATGTTGGATTCCTGGCTAGAAAAAAAATTCATATTAAATATTTGAAAATACCTGTTTTTATGTTGGATAAAACACAAAAACTGTTTTATGTTGGATCTGGTTGTAAGAAACTTAAGAAGCTTCTATGTGGAGAAGATCCAGATGCCATACCAGGTATTGATTTAGATTTGTTCCTTCTTCATCATTAAGAGACTATTATAGCCAAGTAAGTTGGAAAGGAGCCAAGGGTGAGTGTGTAATAAATATATAATAAAATATAGTTATATGAAGGTTATTTTTTTATCTCCAGTGCAAGTTCTTCTGTCATTCTTTTTTGAAAGCTCTTTGTCTGATTACCTTTTATCTAAAAAGGTGAAAATTTTCTCTTTCAATGCTGCTTCCAAGTCTCACCTCCCCTTCTGCCTATTACCTACCTGCCTGCTTCCTTGCTCCTGTGCTCTCTCTCTCATCTCTTTGTCTGACTGTCTCAGATTCTTTCTCATATGTGTCATTCTCTCTCACCCCTTTCCTTCTCTTTTCTAGGAAATGACCTAGTTTTATAGAGGAACTTGACCTTCCCAGTTGAATAAATGCCATGAATTGTTTCACTTGATGTCTTGTGGCAATTGATCTAATTCTTTAGATTTTCTTTAAACTATCAAATATTTTCAGTATAAATTTCCTAAGATTGTCATGTGAGAGGCAAAATAGCATAACAGATCTAACTGTGGGTCCTGGGGCCAATTACCCAGACAAGTCGCTTAACCTCCTTGTTCTTCATCTTCCTCATTGACAAAATGGGAATCAGAATGGCATCTACCCCACTGGGTAATTATTAAATATGTAATATTTATACTTAATACTAATACTATAAATTTAAAAATATTACAAATATTTAAATTGCATTATTATTTAAATATTAAATACTACTACCAATTACTATTACTTGATACTAATATTGAGCCCTACTATGTGTCAGACACTGTGCTGAAACCTAACATAGGTTTATA
This sequence comes from Taxidea taxus jeffersonii, assembly GCA_003697995.1. Classification (NCBI taxonomy): domain Eukaryota; kingdom Metazoa; phylum Chordata; class Mammalia; order Carnivora; family Mustelidae; genus Taxidea; species Taxidea taxus. The sequence goes on from ML101055.1 coordinate 99,460, forward strand.
AAATTATTTCTTCTACACAATATTTTTTGTGGGCATTACTACTATCCTATTTTATAGGTAAGGTAACTGAAGCTTTAGAGAGAAGTTAATTAACTTAGCCAACTAGAAAAGTAGGTAACATTGTTTTCCTTAAAAAAAAGTTTCTGAGGCATTACTAATTATTAGAAAAACATTCATAGGGGCGCCTGGGTGGCTCAGTGGGTTAAGCCTCTGCCTTCGGCTCAGGTCATGATCTTAGGGTCCTGGGATAGAGCCCCGCATCAGACTCTCTGCTCAGCGGAGAGCCTGCTTCCCGCTCTCTCTGCCTACTTGTGATCTCTCTCTGTCAAATAAATAAAGTCTTTAAAAAAAAAAAGAAAGAAAGAAAAACATTCATAGAGTGGGACATAAATGTATTTTCCTGACTTATTGGAACTTCTCAGCTAATAGATTTTTTCTCATTCCTTTCTTTAAACACAGGGCACACGGCAAAGGGTATGTCGCCACATGTATCCTGTCTGTTGGATACAGTTAAAAAGCAATGCTAATAAAGGATTCTGAATTTAGCATCTGGAATCTTTTTGGATTAATTCAATCATATCTTACTAAAATTCATTTGGCTGCCACTACTACAGTAGCTTTTTACATTCCATTTCTCATTACTTTTGGCTTTTGAGAGAAGTAGAGGAGTTGCAGGCATTTAATATTTATTTCTGTTCAACAACATGCTTTAAGGAGAGATAATGAATATGAGTCCTGCACAGAGCTATGTGCTGCAAGCATTTGGAAAGTGAAAAATGATCTCATAATATCTCCCCCTAAATAGCTTATTTCTTTTGTCTCTTCTTGAAGTTTATCCCTTATTGAATAACATTCAGATTGTATCATTATATAATTTAATTGAAAAATTTTTTAAGATTCTATTTATTTATTTGTCTCAGAGAGAGAGTACAAGTAGGGGGAATGACAGAGAAGCAGACTCCCCGCTGAGCAGGGAGACCAACATAGGGCTCCATCCCAGGAACATGGGATCATGACCCAAGCCAAAGGCAGACGCGTAACAACTGAGCCACCCAGGTAGCCCTAGGAAGATGAAGATGATTGAATCCAGTTTGGCTTTTTGACTTTAGATATGTGTAAGACATCCCGGTCAAGCTTTTCAGTAGGGCAGCTGGATTCACACCATTGAAGCTCAGCGGGGAGATATGAGCTAAAACTAAATATCTGGTAGCACATGGAAACTGAGGTCATTTGGAGTACATTGAGTAAAATAGGAGGTCCAAGAATAAAACATTAAGGAACACTAATAGTCAAGGGATGAGTAAAGAGGAACCTATGAATGAGACAGAGAAGCAATGTGTGGAAGGAACTGAGGTAAAGTCAGACCTATAAAGCCAAGGAGATGTAGCATTTTAAAGAGGAGGACTGTGTGTGGCAGATCAGGACTGCAATGACTCTCTGGAGCCAATTAGTGAGAGCAGATTCGACAGTGTGACAAAAACCAGGTTGCAGTGGGATGAAAGGGAATGAATGGGGAATGAATGGATAAAGAAATTAAAAGGGGATGTATGATAAGGGGAAGGGAGAAAAGTGGGCAATAGTTGGGGTGGTGCTGAGTCAAGCCAGAGGTTCCAGCATACTGATCCACTGAGAGGAGAGCAGAGGACATGTGCTCAAGGGCACAGACCAAGGGTTTGCCTGGCACAAAAGGAGGGATATTGGAATAAAGATGACAGTGTGTGTGGATGTAAATAAAAGGGGAGGGTCAAGGTAGAATGTCAAGAGAGATTGCAAGTGATGCAGTCGTTTTCCTTGACGAAGTAGGAAGAAGAGATATTGTCTGAGGAGTTGGACCAATGAATGGATCCCGTGAGGAGAGAAATAGACTGTCAGGTGAATGGGAAAAGCAGCTGAGAAAGGACAAGTAAATGTTAATGAGGAATTTTGAGCACCTGAATGCTGTAGATTGCAAATGTTAGTGGTGCCAGTTTGTACAGTACGATTTTATCAGCAGCACTTACTTCCTTGAATGCCAGAGTGGAAAAGGTGGATTCAAGCATTGATGAAGAGCTGAGATGTTGTTCGTCAGCTGTTGCAGGATAGGAGCATTTGTGTTCGTGAGAAAGTGGTTCAAATGTTCACTTCTGGGGTGCTTGGGTGGCTCAGTGGGTTAAAGCCTCTGCCTTCGGCTCAGGTCATGATCCCAGGGTCCTGGGATTGAGCCCCGCATCGGGCTCTCTGCTCAGCAGGGAGCCCGCTTCCCTTTCTCTCTGCTTACCTCTCTGCCTGTCAAATAAATAAATAAATAAAATCTTTAAAAAAAAAAGTGTTCACTTCTGTATCTAACTCAGGAGAGGAAAGAAGAGGTGATGGACAAAGAAACGTGGCACGTGAGGATTTGACATTCTGAGATTGAGAAGAGTAGTGACAGTTTCTAAGCTAGTATATCATAGCAGGAAAGACTCCAGGCCCTGGGAGGGCACAGTCCTTGTTTCAGTTCCTAGCTCAGCCACTTGTTAGCCACGTGGTCCAAGCTTTTGTTCATCAGTAAGGTAGGGCTGATACTAATAATACCTACACACCTAGACCTGAGGTTACTGAAGACTTAATGAGGGAAAAGTACAATAAGTTTGGCACATAGTATGCACTCATGTTAAACTACTACTCTATTGTACATGAAGGATAGTAGATTCTGGATAGAGAGTTGGGTCCAGGTGTTTAAATTTTCCAAGACAGTATAATTCCAGGGTATCACCATAGGTGTGTTTAAGTAAAAGCCATTTTAGTGACGATAGATAAAAACCCTAAAATTGATGGCCTTCGGGATTTCAAAGGTTACTCTGATTGAGAACTGCTTTCGTAGGTGGGGGCTAAGGTGTCTTCAATTGTAGATGAGCATCAGGAGTCCTAAGTTGACTGTATGGGCTAAGGGAACTCACAGAACGTTGAAGAAAGCACTGCTCGTGTTCCTGAAATCATCTGTGTTTTGAACATGCCTCTGATAAGGTTCATGACATGCCACCCCAAAATAGGGCATTTGGCATATTGAATACTTTAAGCTGAAAGAGTCTGAGAACATGGAAGAAGCAGGAAAGCCACCCTGACCTTCTCCCCCCCTTGCTCATCACTGGTCTTCCCTGATAAAAACCATAAGACAGTCCTGTTGGAGGTGCCCTCCTTACATTCAAGGTAAGGAGCCTCTTTACCTCTGAAAACAAAGGGACACAAGAAGATTCAAAACAAACAGGCCTTGCTAAGTTTTCCCCAGTTTATTACAATTACCTGATAGTCAGCCTATCATATTCTTCCACAACTGTCCACTGGTCATCAAACCTAGCATAAAAGTATGAGGACTGTTTCTTTGAGTTTTCATTTCCTTATGGAGGTTCCTTGGCAAACAAAATTTAATGTGTATGCTTTTCTCCTCTTAATCTGTCTTTACCATTTTACTTTTGACACCCAGCCTGAGACCCTAAGAGGGTCAAGGAAAACTTTTTCCTCCCATATACCTCCAACTTCTTAACCACAACACTTAAATCCTTTGTGTATTTGTCTTGAGACTGGGATAGGAGTTCCTTGCTTCTCCTACTTCATGGAGACATTTTGAAGATCAAATGAAATAATGTAGGTAAAATAAGAAGTACCCGTTTTACTATGGAGGCTTTGTAAAGAAGCAGTTTTATTACTCTGAGGCAAAGAAAATATGAGCAAAAGTAATATCATCCACCATATTCTGGAAAAAATAAGTCCAGCATGAGGCCAGTTTGGATATATACATTTCAGGTTGTTGTGTTTTTTTTTCTTATTTGCTTTTCAACTTTTTTTTTTTTTTTTTTTTTTAAGGCTTCACATTTTGCCAACACTTAACAAGGAGTTTGGAGAAAAAAGAAAAGGACAGTTCGGTATCTTCACCAGTTGGCTCTTCTAATCAATAGTAACCTCAGCATCTCTTTGAAACAACAACAACAACAACAAAGAGAAATTAATTAAGGAATTTAAAAACACCTTCCAGAAGCTTTACATTAACACTTCTGGGGGCAAGAAACTACCATTTGTAAATACAAGCAGTTCTCTGGTGGTTTTCTCAAACTGCTATACTTAGACTTCAGAGACAGTGTAGCCTAAAGATTGTGTGATTATCCTTAAAATATATTAAGGAATGTGGATAAAAGATACACATTTCCACTTACACAAGTCATGGGGATATAATATACAGCATGATGATTATAGTTAATAATACTGTATTGCATATTTGAGAGTTGCGGAGAGAGTATACCTTTAAAAAGTTAAGAAAGTTAACTTTTCAAAGGAATACAAATTAAGTTCATGTATGCTGATTCACTTAATCATGCCATTAAAATCACTTACTAAATGTGCTATTATCGGGGATCTGGTACAGCTAATTCTGTTAAAAAATTTTTTCCCACAGAAAAGGAACATTTTAATGCATTTGTTCTCTGAAGAAAGCATGCACTTTTCTTTGTATTATTTTTAAGTTACTTTTTTAGGCTACTGTGAATCGTCTAAATAAATAGAGTAAGATTTTTAAAAATAGAATATTTTAAAAGTCACAAATCTAAAATTCTTTAATATCTAAAACCATGATTTTGGCTTCTCTAAATCTTCATTACCCCAGAGAGTATTTTATGGGTTTCTTCTTCCCTCCTGGTTTTCTTCTTCTCTCCCTCCCTCCTTCCCTTTCTTCTCCTCCTCTCCTGTCTTCTCCTTCCCTCTCTGTTTTTAAGTTGGTTAGGTCACTTTGTGACATCATTTTTTCAATGCCATATAGGTTGTGGGTTCAATCCCTGCTGAAAGTTACACAGTAATACATTCCTTTGTGGTCTTAACTTGTGCTTTGATCAGATAAGAATGTATCATAAGTACTTGAAAAAATATATATTGAACTAATGTCATCTGTTTTCTTTGTTGTTCAAAAACTGATACAGTTTCTTGAATTTGAATCCTGAGAGTCAAAGTTCTCAATTAAGAATGTGAAAAGGTTTCAGAGGGCTGAAATACAGTGTACTTCCTAAAATCATGTGCAACTTTTTTGTGTATATGTGCTTATGGTGTTTTTCTAGGAAGTTATCCACAGCATCACCAGATTCTCAAAGGGTATTAGGATCTAAGCACATTAAGAACCACCAAATTAGAGAATCAACACTATTGATTCTATCTTCAGAGAATATACTAAGGGCCTTTATTGATGTATATATATATGTATTTTCAAAGTTTTGCTTTTACTCTGTGAATAAGCCATCATTCTCAATGTTCAGATATTATGTTAAAATAAAGGTATTCACTGGATGAATTCTAAGTTCCTGTCCATTTAAAACAAAACAGAAAACAAAGTAAAATAATTTATGATACTAGAATATATAACTACCCTAATCTGTGGGTCTTTTGAGATGAGGAGAACATTGATATATCTCCAGTAGGAGACCTGAAAGGGTGGTTCTAGAGATCAGGAAAACACTGAAAACATGCAGCCAAATATTCTTTAGTGGAGGGGGTGCAGGGGAGAGTCTCCTTATTAGGAAAGTCTCCGTTTTAATATTCTATGTGAGTCAGGTTGGGGGGATTGCTCAATATCACTGTGAAAGGCTAGAAATTTGAGAAATGCATGAAGGATATTACCATGTCTTTGAATCTGCTGCTGAGGAGATTACATACAACCTTAAGGAAACATTTTCCTTCTGAGCCTTTTTTTTTTTTAATTTCTAGAGTAAAAATGTACATGCATAGATTTGTATTTCTAAGATTGGACCATACAAAGGCAAGTGTGTGGTATGGCAGGTAACACCAGGATATGGGCTCTGGTGTCAAAGACCTTGATTTACTACTTGACTTATCTGAGTTCAGAAGGGAAAATGTTAGCAAGTGAGCTCCCTGGATTTAGGTGAAACCCAATTTATAATTAGTAGAATTGCTAGTTGTTCAGCAATGCTTGAAATGTTTTACTCTTATATAAAGTGATGGAAATTTTTTTTTTTAAGATTTTATTTATTTATTTGAGAGAGAGAGATCACAAGTAGGCAGAGAGAGAGAGAGCGGAAGCAGGCTCCCCGCTGAGCAGAGAGCCCCATGTGGGGCTCGATCCCAGGACCCTGAGATCACGACCCGAGCCGAAGGCAGAGGCTTAACCCACTGAGCCACCCAGGTGCCCCTGATGGAAAATTTCTTATAACACTCCCTAATAAAGCTTACTTTGGCCAACAAATATACTATTATTCAATTGAACTTGTTTACAAAGAAAACTTGACTTTTACTGAAAAGTTTTTGGAGGTTCTGAGGCATGAATTCCTAACCCAACAGTTCCACTTCATCTAGTGACAGCTCCACAAATTACAGTTACCCTGCCTAAAAATTCCCAAGGGTGGGGCGCCTGGGTGGCTCAGTTGGTTAAGCAACTGCCTTCGGCTCAGGTCACAATCCCGGAGTCCTGGGGTCGAGTCCCACATCGGGCTCCCAGTTCCATGGGGAGTCTGCTTCTCCCTCTGACCTCCCCTCTCATGCTGTCTCACTCTGTCTCTCTCAAATAAATAAATAAAATCTTTTAAAAAAAATTCCCAAGGGTATTAGCATTCATATTTAAACATTTTTCCTTTTTTCAGAGGATTTATAAAGTTTTTCCCCCCTCTATAAAGTCCAGCTCCAACCATCGAAAACATTACCTCCTGTTAGAATATTCAGTAAGTTTCTGTGAAAATTAACATACTGATTCATCAGTGCTTGAGACTCTGCTAAAACTTCTTCTGCACATTCTCAGGTACTACCCAGGTAAATGAAAGATTTTTTTTTTTTTTTTGAGGTGCCTGGGTGGCTCAGTTAAGAGATGGTTAAGCATCCATCTCTTGGTTTTGATTCAGGTCATGATCTCAGGGTTGTGAGATGGAGGCCCACATTGGGCTGACCGTGGCCTGCTTGGGATTCTCTCCCTCTCTCTTAAAAAAAATAATTTCTAACTCGAAGAAATAAATGTTGATACAAAACTTTTCTCTTCTCATAACTTATACACATAAAGAATGTTCAAGACTGAAAGGCATTCTTGAGACCTTTTCCTCTGGCGTTCTTCCTTCCCTGTCCTCTCTACAAGTGTTTTTGGAAGTGTTTTTAGTATGCAATTGCTTATGGGCTAGAAAGATTTTTGACCATAAAATCTAAAAAGTTAGCATTGCAACTCCAGCTCTTGTCACTTGACTCTGACCAATTATATTAGACAACTCTTTCGTTGCCTGATTTATTCAATTCATGAGTATAGTAATTCAATAATTGATCTGTGCTAGCACTCTGTTTCTGGCTGGGACCAGCCATACCACATGGAACTACCTGCAAACCAGGTTTGAATTTTTTCTCTGGTATTAGATCACCTCTGTAAGGTCACAGATGTGGGGTGAGGGAAGGTAAACAGTGCGTGGAGTAAAAGTGCTCTAAGCCTGAGCTCATGGAATTTACTTGTCCAGCCTGAGTCCAATCTCGTAGAAACCACTTCCGCTTGACAGTGATGTGCTGCTGTGCATGCCTAACTTGCGGCAGGGAAGCGGAATGATCCCAGAAGCAGGACCAAGAACAGCCTTTCTTGCTCAATTTGCATGAACATATGGGTGGCTAACAGTTTGACCAGAGGATCGGATATTTGAAAACTACATGAAACCTGGGAACTAGAAACTTTAGGAAAGAAATACATGGATGGATGTCTCACAATAGTCTCTAGGAATGAGGATATTTGTGTTTTATATAGGGAAGGCTCTTAGTATCAGGTGGACAACATAGCCTATATTGTGAATATTGGCTAGCTTCTTGCCCCAGCCATCCTAGTGCTTGCTCAATTGTGTTACCTCCTGGGAAAATTCCCTCAGATTCTTTTTAGTCTTTAGTAGTGTCCATTCTGCTATTCAGCCCATCATTTAAGGATAAGTAATCCTATTTTTTAATTTCTAGGATCTCTGTTATAGTAATCTGTTGTGATAGATGCAATTGCCTCATTAGTCTTTGAGAGAATATTACTTTTAAGTTTATTTTCTTCCCTAAGGGATTCATTCTTGTTTGCTGGATTTGGTGTACCTCTTATGGTGTCTTAAGTATCCCTCAAATGTTTAATGTTTGGTCGTCCTTTTTTTTCCCCACCTCTTTTTACAAATTCCTGTTTACCTGTTGAATCTAAGTTCAAGTTATGGTAACTTTCCTCAGCAGAAGCACCTATGTTGCTAAGTGCCCTAGGGTACCGCCTTGTCAGAATTCTTTCTAATGAAGTCTGGGCTCTTTAGCCTGAGATCAGTGCCACAATCAGCTGTTCTCTTTAAGATTTTTTTTTTTTACTTTGATGTCTTTAGTGGATATAAAACTGTTTTAGGTTATTTCCCTGTCCAACCCCTTGCACTTCAATTCTTTCTGCTGAGCCTGAATTCTAAGAAAGTGCATAGGGTTCAGCTGTTTCCAATTCATTCTCTTAATGGCTCGCCCATGATCTCCAATTCTCTGTATTTGTCCTAAGATTAAAATATCTCTGGAATTGTTGTGTATTTAGTAGTTTTCTCCTGCCCTGATCTGGGAGATGGGTTTTGTTCTTGATTCTCCAACAATATAATCTCATTTATTTTTCATCTTTTAGAAATTCCTCCACTATTGTTCATCAATAGCACCCTCTGTGTTTCCTAGGGCCACTTAAAGATTTACTCTCCTATGAAAATATAGTGTGAACTATTTCACACACACACAGTATAGATTCTACTACAGTGAACACCCATGTGCCCACCACCCAGATTGAGAAATAATACATCACAAATAGCACTGAAGTGTTCCCTGTATATTCCTCCCTGATCTCATTTACTTTCTTCCCTTCTCCACTAGAAATGGTTAAAGGGATTTGGGACAGGAAGTAGGTGAACGTGATCAGTTTGCTATGCCAAGTCAAACACCACTGAATTAAAAATTTCAAAACTGGGACGCCTGGGTGGCTCGGTTGGTTAAGCAGCTGCCTTCGGCTCAGGTCATGATCCCAGCGTCCTGGGATCGAGTCCCACATCGGGCTCCTTGCTCGGCAGGGAGCCTGCTTCTCCCTCTCCCTCTGCCTCTGCCTGCCACTCTGTCTGCCTGTGCCCTCTCTCTCTCTCTCTAAAGTAAAAATAAAAATAAAAAAAATAAAAAAAAAATTTCAAAACCAAGACAGAAAAGTATTTGAGAGGACTGTTCTATCTTAATTAATCATTGATATAAATCCTAATTCTATTGTCTTAAGGGGTATACGATGCATGGCCAACACTGGAACATGTTATTTCCACACATGCAATTTGGAATAAAAAATTATGAACTCTAGAGGCACCTGGGTGGCTCAGTTGGTTAAGCGTCTGCCTTTAGCTCAGGTCATGATCCCAGGGTCCAGGGATCAAGCCCTGCATCATGCTCTCTGATCAGCAGAGGGCCTGCTTCTCCCTCTGCCTCTCACCCCCATGCTCACTCCCTTCCTCCCTCTCTCTCTCTCAAATAAATAAAATCTTTAATTAAAAAAAAAGAACAACTATGAATGCTAATGTGGCTAAGTTCTTACCCCACTTTTAGTGAATTTTAAGTTAGGAATTTATGGATTTTACCAGTATATTTCCAAAATAATTGATATCTTTAACGTATCACTTAAATGTTATTATTTAGAACTAATGGTAAATGTTCTCTTTGAAACAACTTACTGTATAATATTAAAATAAAATCTCTAGCAATAAAGTTTCTAAATTAGATAGGTGTGGAAATGGATGGGAGCTTTAATGTTCTAGAGATAGAGGATTAAGGTCTATGTTCATTAATTTCAGAAATGAATTCTTAGTGTCTCAGAGATGACTACTATGAGATGCACATTGCATACAGAAATTAGTTTACTAGAGTAAGCATGTAAACACACACACATCAGTCTCAGCAAGACTTCAAGGCCAGGGCATGTTTTGCGAATGCATCTTTGAGGAATGCTTGTTCAAGGAAAACACCTGGTTGGTGATGAATAAGTATTCTGCCTGTCCAACATGAGGTCTTGACAAGTCAAGGAAAGTCCTTTAATTGGGGATTTACGCTTATACGTCCAACCACATCATCTTGAAATTCTAACTGAATGGCTGCAAAACCTCATTTTGTGCTAACAGCACTGTCTTGCTACACTGTCCGCAGAGTATATGCTAGTAATTGGGTAACACAAAAACACTCAATTTGCAACTTCCAGCCTAGGTCTAGGAAGGACTGACTAGGTCCTAATCCAACAAAACCCAAGTAAACTTGTAGTTGACAGCTCTTTCACTCTAATCAGCATCTGCCTCTTCACCTTAATTTTCCTTTGGGAAACGACCTGCTTTTACTATCTTAATAATGCTGTCAAAGTCCCTGAAGGCATGGGGTAAATGCATGATCCTAACTAGGATGAAGAAATGGGTAGGAATTTGATTAATGAACATAATGACAAATAAGACAGAAAATAGAGAAGCTGAGATGTTTGATGGCAAGGCTCTAAAAGGATTGTTTCTCAATTTCTGTAACCTAGATTCCTAAGGTTATCCTGGTTTTTTATCTTTCCTAAGGCTGTTGGTCCAGTTTCTTTTTTTTTTTTAATTTTACAAAACACTCTCCTACTGATAAATTTTTTGCTTAGGACAGCCCAAATGAGTTTCCTACAGTTTGTAAACAGAGAAGCATACCTGCTCTATTCATTAATGTCATTGCCAGCTCTTTCCTTAAATTGGAAATCTGTAGCTTTTAACACCTGACTATGTCCACTGTGAATTATGAGGTTTTTTTGTACCCCATATGAGTTTTTAAAACAAACCATTAACATTTGTTTCAAGAATTTTTGACTAACCCTGAGATAACATCTAATTTCTTTTCATCATAAAAAATGGTACAGTAGGGGCACCTGGGTGGCTCAGTGGGTTAAAGCCTCTGCCTTCAGCTCAGGTCATGATCTCAGGGTCCTGGGATCAAGTCCCACATCGGGCTTTCTGCTCGGCAGGGAGCCTGCTTCCTCCTCTCTCTCTCTGCCTGCCTCTCTGCCTGCTTATGATCTCTGTCTGCCAAATAAATAAATAAAATCTTTTAAAAAAAGGTACAGTATTTTTATGAATGAAATAATATATTTCTGCCA
>RCUC01127717.1:0-11614 GCA_003697995.1 Taxidea taxus jeffersonii
TGGGTAGGTGAAGGTGAGTGCTATAGGGCAGAAAAAGATGGATAAGATATAGTGAATGGAGGGGAAGGATGGGCTTCTGCTGAAAATGGGGTTGTGGGAGAAGGCCTCTCAAAAGTGACATTTGGTTCTAGATGGGAATGAATTGAGTGAGGAAAGGGCCCTGCAGATACCTGGAGACAATCTTCCAGAAAAAGGAACAGCAAGTGCAAAGGCCCTGAGGTGGGATGGCACTTGGTATGTTCATGGAACAGTATGGAGGCCTCAACTGTAGCTTATTTTTAGTGCTTACAAGAAGATAATTGTCTGCTAAAGATATAGTAGTACGATGTAACATCATTTGTGCTGTTTTATATAATGAGCTGAATTTTATATACATATGTGGAATTCATAATGAGCTATAGGAGATGTGACATAAAGGAATAAGTGTGAAGTTGCAAAAGGAATGGTATTTTCTCTCAGTTCTGTTTATCTGTGATGGAATATGAAACCTTCCCTGACTGTGACGTCTCAAATCTGAAATTTGGGTATTTTGGGAGAGTTTTTCTGGCCAGTGGCTTTCTGCTGCTGGCATGGGCCCCACAAAAAGGGGTGTGAGAATGGAGAGCTGGGGGTTTTACTCTCAGCCTGGGGGTGGCAGGGGCTGCGATTGGGGAAGGTCTGTCTCTCCTGGGCTGTGGAAGTGCCAGACCCGCTCGCTGGGGGCTGGCTAAGAGGGGCATCTTCCCGGGGGGACCTTGTGGTTTCCAGAGTCAGCACAGAAAAGGAAGGGTGGGCAGCTCAGAGGCTCATGGCAGAAGGAAAACCTTTTCATGTCATATTTGCCCGATTCCTGTTCTCCGCCGGTGCGGGTGCTGCCATGTCTGCCCTGGGACACATGTCCTTCAGGAGGAGAAGGCGGACTAGCGTCCTCGATGCTGAAGAAGTGACGATCTGGGTGGGTAGGAGGGCCTGGTTTGTTTAGCAACATCTCCTGTCCATAATTAAAAAGAAAGAAAGAAAAAAAACTACATTTATGTTAGAGAATGACTTGTGGTTTGAGAGTGACATGCTCATTTTGGAAATCTGGAATAAAACAAATGAAGAAAGGAAAAGTTAAAATCACCCGTAATTCCACTCTCAGAATTAGGTTCCATGGTTAGGGATAAAACCCAAGTGAGAGTGCCTTCAATGAGATGGAAGTTTTTTTTCTTCCTGAATTATAGGCAGCCCTGGGGCAGATACACCTGCTCCTCTGTCCTTAGGGATGTAAGCTTCTCTGTTGCTGCTCCATCTTCTTCAGTATGGTTTCCACTTCATGATACAAGGTGGCTGCTTCACCTCCAGGCATCGCATCGGTTATCCAGTCAGTAGGAAGGGGCATAGCCGAAAAGAAACCCTGCCTGTTCTTCCCGTCCCCAGGGACACCTCCGAGATGTTGTACATCGGACGTGCACTAGTAGCCCTTAGCCCAAACTTAGTCACGTGGCCATAGCTAGCTGTAAGGGAAGCTGGGAAATAGTCTTTATTCTAAAATCTTGGATTCTATTTCTAAAGGAAAAGGCGAGACCAGATATCGGGGGGACAGTGAGTAATCTTGGCCGTAGTCTCACAAAATTTAGATTCTTTCTTTCCACAGTTCTTTTTTCTGTATTTATGTAGAGATAATTTATTTAACCAAAATGAAATTATATTTTATGTATTCTATAACTTGTTTTTTTTTTTTCTCCCCACCATTAGGGATTCATCAATAGCCTTTATCCATCCCTTTAAATGGACTTCTGAAAAACCATTTCTAGCATGATCGTCCTTTGTGGAGATGCACAATTTATTTAACGAAACCCCGAGTGATAGATTCAGAAATCAGATTCTGAAGTTAAATCTCAGTTTCACGTATGAGATTTACTTTTCGCTGTAGCATAAATGCCCAGTGGTTGAATGGATAGAGCATAGGATTTGGGCATTGGAAGGCGTCAGTGGGCCTTCCAGGGGTCTCCCCCCAAACTCTGGCCTCTGTGGAGCTGCTGGGAGCAGGCCATGCAACCCCCACTCTGCTGCTGTTATTCCCATTTTATTGTTACTGCTTGGACTTGAGGACCCTGCTGTTCTGTGACACACTGCTTCCCTGGACCCCCCCGGCCACCCAGACCCTGGTGGGGGGTGGGTCCCCCCTTGCCTCTGTCCTTGCTGTAGTCTGGCGCTGCCCTGGCCCCCACCTCCCCTCACTTCTGCCCGGTCCCCTGGCGCTCTCCAGTTTCACCATATGTCTGGTGAGGTCACCCTGGCCATGGCAGGGGCGTCCTTGGGGGCAGCCGAGCCCCCCCCCCCCCGCCCCCCCATCAGGGATCACGTTGCGGGCCTCAGTCTCAGAGAGCGACTTGGAGGCCTCTTTCTATTCCTTTTTATCTCCAGGGAGAGATTTATCCTCCCCAGGCTGTGGCTGCAGGTCCCAGACAGATGGCAGCTCCCCAGAGACACCCCAAAGAGCAGCTGCTACCTGTTTTCTGCCCATGTGGTTTGTTGTCTGTAGTTACTCACTGAGGATGTGTGTGTGTTGGGGCAGGGGGGTAGGCTGGGGACTCATCACCAGAACAAACTGCCTGGGTTCTAAGTCCAGCTCTGCTACTCGCTAGCTGGGTGGCTTTGGGTAAGCTCTTTACTGTGCCGGGCCTCAGTTCCCTCCTCTGTAAAATGGGCTCAGCAGTAATAGTATCTATCTGCTACAATTACCCGAGGATTAAAACGCTTGGCACAGCACCTGGCACAGAGTAGGGCCCCAAGATGTAAGGGATCGTAATAGTAAACAATAGTAAATGTTTTATTATTATTGTTTCTATTACTATTCTAGTACTCCCAATTCTCTACTGGCTACTTCTGGAGCCTCTTCTGGGCCCCCCTGCCTCAGCTTCTCTCCCCCTCCCACCGTTCCTCCCTTTTGTTGAGCACCTGCTGTGGGCTGAGGATACGGCAGTGAATATCTCAGGAGCTGAGCCCTGAGACAGCTCCAGCTCTGAGGGGGAGATGCTTTGACAGTGAGGTCCGTATGTAACTCTGTCAGTGAGGCCACTGTCGATAGTGACCAGTCAATTCTGGGAAGGGTGACAGGGTTCAAATGGCTGTGGGGAGTGTGGCAAGTCTCTCCTTTCTCTGGGTCTAAGAGGAGACCTCTGTGAGCTGGGGAGGGGGTTCCTTCTGCTAGTTGAACGTCTGCGAAGAAAGCTCCCTTGGGCCCAGAGCGGCTACCACAGAGGTCTGGGTGGGGACAACAGGAGTGTTCCCGGGACAAAAGAAGGAGACCAGCTCCTGTGGCTCAGTGAGGGGTGGGAGGAGCCCTCATCCTGCAGTGTCTTGTCTTTCTAGGTTTTAGGAAGAGCCTCTTCTAAGGCAGGGTTACTTTCCCTTGGCGCTACTAACATTTGGGGCCAGATTCTTCTCTGTGGGGCCCATCCTGGGCAGTGGAGGATGGTTAGCAGCATCTGTCGTCTCTACCCAGTAGTGCTCACATCCCTAGTCGAGACAACTCCAGGAACCGTGGGCATTGTCTTCTTTTCCAGAGGGCACGGTCACCTCCGAGTTGGGAGCCAGTGCTCCAAAGGCAAGGTGGGGCAGGTGGGAGCCCACCATCAGGAGACCTGGTCTGATCTGTGTTTTCTCATTAATCTTTTGCTTGACCTCAGGTGAGTGCCTCTCATGCTCCCTGGCTTCCTCTGTGTGGTGGGAGCTCTCCGGAGATGGCAGACACACAGCGCTACTCCCCCTGCTATTGCTGTAGCTGTGGCAGACATCACTAATCGATCGTGCTGTGTCTGGGAGCCCTGGAGACATATGAGCCCTATGAGCAGCCTCTCTGGTCCCCTCCGAGGAGCAAGCAGGAGTCAGACATTCCTGGGCTGCGGTTGGGCTCTGTTGACTTCTGGCTAGATGCCTTCTGTTAGGCTTCTCATCCTCTGGGCCTCATTTTTTCACACCTGTAGAATGGGACCAAAATACCTACCCTGAAAGCTGGTTGTGGGATTCGAAATGAGCTAATGAGGATACCTTGTGAGTCTCAGCATGTGTTTATTACCTGAAAGAATGAGAGCACGTGGAGATTGTCCTAGTTGTGGTGTCGTGGGGACTGTTATCTGTGTCTGGCCTGAGTGTATGCGGTAGGACCACAGCAGAGAGCCGTTTGGCGTTAACTAGTCAAGTGGAACATATCTCTAAGCCCTGGTCAACTGTCCCACACCTGGGTGCCCATCTGGAGGGGTTTGCACACTTGAACCTCAGGGGCTCTCAGTGTGTGTTTGGAGGATCTGGAGCGCCTAGTCCCAAGGACGTACTACCCATCGTAGTGTTGTTTGTCGAAAGGACATTTGGAACAACCTCAACTTCGTGACACTTCTAAGTACTCAGCAACGAAACGAACAACTGGGGGCCTCAGCGTGGGTGGGGTCCCCAGAAGCAGATCCAGAGACTGATTCAAGGGGCACTAGTTTGTTTGGAAGGAGGCACCTAGGAACTGTCCACAGCCAAGCGAGGGATTGAAGTGGGGGACAGAAGGTGGCCACGCAAGGTGCATCGTCAAGCAGGTCACCACTGTGGGCCTCCGGGGAAGTGGCACGGGTCACGCACCTCAGGCTTCTCCTCTGTCTGCTTGGCCTCCCCTGCACAGGGGAGAAGGCCCTCAGGCTCCGAGATGGGGGGGGCAGCAGCTGGAGGGGTGCTGGCATGCACCCCGGGGGTGAGGACCGAGGGATGTGGGTGGGGTCTGGATAGCAGGTGCAGCCCGGTGAGCATGACAACGTGGGTGAATGTGGAAGATGGGATGTCGAGTGAGAAAAGCAAGTTGCTGAAAGCGTGTCGTTTACAGAAACGTCGTAAACCCGCAGAACAGTGTTCTTTATCGCTTGTCCGTTCACATAGTGCATTAAATGGGCAAAGGGTATGCGTGGGAATGAGGAGTCCCATATCCAGGATGTGGGGGGGGGTGTGCCTTGCAGGAGGGCAGGTGCACAGGTGCCTCCCCTCTTTCTGCCGTGATTCATTCCTTCCTGATCTGCTCTGAGGTTGATATTCACACAGTACGTGTATGAAGTACACGGGCGAGGCTTTGGATATGCATTGGCCTGTGGAACACCGCTCAGATCGAGTAATAGAACATTTCCAGCACCTCCCAGGGCTCCCTCGTGCCCCTTCCCGGTCTGCATCTCCCCCATATTTGATGAATTTCTTTCAGAAAATGGTGTAAAGCAAATTTGGGATGAGCTTAAGGTTTGCTGAAGTGGAGTTTGTGGCTGTTGCTTGGATTTTTCTCTGTGCCTTTCTAAATCCTTCCCCTTTTCCATCATCATCGTCAACAAAAGTAGAGGGAGACTTGGGCAGGTGTGGGGACAGGCAGCACGGCGGCACAGACACTGCCTGGACAGAGATGGCGGGGCCAGAGCGGAATCTCAGGCAGCCCTGGGAATCCTGAGAATGGCCTCGTCTCTAAGGGAGGTTCCCAAGACAGAGCGGCTTTTGGCCGAGTGTTCCAGAGCTGTCAAGGCTTGGACCTGGAGTCGCCCCCAGGACTCCCTCTAGCCACCCCGCCTGCACAGAGGGCATTGGCAGCGCCTGGAAAAGCCGATCGTGCCTCGGGCAGCGCGAGGGCTGGGCCCAGAGCCCCTGCCTAGCCATTCTTTCCGGGTCACGAGCTGCCCATTGTGCCCATCACGCAGGCCTGTTTGCGGCTCCTCTGTGGGTGGCCTGAGCCTGTCATTGTCCCAGCACAATAGCAGTAGCTTTGCTTGCTGGAAGAAACCAGGACAGGAAGCCCCGATCTAGGCCAACACTCCCAGCTTCCTGCTGTCCCCAGCGGTGCTGGGCCAGTGGGCCTTTGTCTCCCTCCAGTCCCAGGAGGCTGGAGGCTGGCCTTCCCGGCAGCACTGCCCCTGCTGAAGCATCCTTTAGGAGCGCCTGCCCCCGCCCCTGTGACCCTTTAAAAGGAGAGGTCAGCAGGCTTCCAGCAGGCTCCTGCTGTGTGTTGGGCACATCCCATCCCTTCCTTTGATTGTTCAGGGCTTGCTGTGTGCCAGGCATTAGTGGGGTGCCTGGGGATGCAGCTGGGATCAAGAGAGGGAAGCCCCCTACCCTCATGGAGCTTCCATTCCCTTTACCTTATTGCATTCTGAAAGGTAGGGAGGTATTGCTGTGATCCCCCTATTTGGGAATTACTAAACTGAGACTCAGAGAGGCTAATGCATTTTCCTGAGGTTACACAGCAGGGAAGAGGAGGATCTCTGGTTTCAACACAAACTGTCAGTTTCTAAACCTGGTCTTTATTGTTGGATTGGGATAAAGGTTTCATTCCAGCCATGCTCCCTTCTTATCTTGGCCTTTCGGTCAGGAACTGATATAGATTGCCTAACTTCACCCTTTAATGGACTTTTAATGCAAGATGGGAAGGTGGGGAGTGTATGAAGAGAAGGAGGGTTTCCTGCAGGAGGTGCCATTTGAGCTAAGGCCTGATGGATAAGAAAGAGCTGGCCCATGGCAGAGCTGGGGAGAATATCCTGCTAGTAAGAGCAGCATGTGCAGAGGTCCTGAGACAGGAGTGTCTCCTGGCAGGTAGAAGAAATAGAATGATGGGTGGGACTGAAGAGCCTTGAGGTGTGGAGTGATACAGTGCTGGAAGGTGTGGGGAGAGATTAACTAGGACAAGGTCATGGGGGCCTTATGGGCTGAGGGAGGATTTGTTTTTTGTTTGTTTTTTTTTAAGCATAGTAGGAGGCCATCAACGATTTTAAGCTGTGGGTTGACAGGCTCTGATTTACATATTTAATAAGATTTCTCTGGTTGTGTGTGGAGAAAGGACTGTGGGGGCAATGAGGGGGAACAGGGAGGAGGTGATTGCATTGGTCTGGGCAGGAGAAGGTGGTGCCTTGGACTGAGGCAGGGGTGGCTATGGAGGTGGAGAGAAGAGGTTGGATTTTTTTTTTTTAAGATGTATTTATTTATTTGAGAGTGCTAGAGAAGGTGCATGCACAAGCAGGGGGAAGGGCAGAGGGAGAGGGAGACTCTTCAGGCAGATTCCTTACCCAGCATGGAGCCTGATGTGGAGCTCGATCCCAAGACCCATGAGATCATGACCTGAGCAGACACCAGCAGTTGGATGCCCAACCCACCAGGTGCCCCCAAGGTTGGATTTTTAATAGCTGTTGAAGGGAAAGCTGATAGAATTTGCTGATGGATAGAGGTGCGGTGCCAGAGAAAGAGAGGCATGGAGGGAGACTGGGACAGCTGGGGGTTTTTGGCTGGAGCCCCCGGCAGGCAGCAGTGGTGTCAGTCTGGCTGGGAAGAGCTTGGGTGGTTTGGGTTGGGAGGGAGGATCAGGGACTAGGATTTGGATGCCCTCAGCATCTGGGTGGGTTGTGTGGAGTCTTCAGGGGAGAAGTCCAACCATGGGCCGAGGCGACTGGCGGAGACTGCTCTGCCCAGCTCTGTGTCATCGACTTTCCTCCCCGTGACCCACTACGTGAGGCTGCAGTGCACGACCCCCAAGAGACCCAAGTCCTTGGCTGGCCGGCACCCCGTGATAGCCACCAACATCCTTGGCTGATGGAAAAGGATCTGACAGCCGGCTGTGGATGGTCAGCCTCCTCTTGGCCTGCCTGCCCCTGCTTTCCTCCGTCCTGGGCTGTCCCCTCCATCTCCCCGCCACTAGGAGATCTCCCCAGACAAGCATGGGCACAGAGACACACTTAATTAACCTGCATCTGGGCTCTGTGGCGGGGACCCCGTGCAGATCCGCATTGCTATAATCAGCTATGGCAGGGAGGGCACCCAACGGGCCACCGCAGCTCCTCGTGGCCCTGTGGCTGTGACAGGACTGTGATGTCATTTTCACAGGGGATGTCCTATAGCTGTTGCCAGGTGAGCCTGGGTCCAAGTCCTCGAGTGGGGGCAGGCCAGGCAGAGTTTGCTGTGTGGGCCTCGGTCTCCCTCGGGTACATCTCCCCTCCCCCCCCAGCCCCCGCGTTCTTGTCAGGAGTTTTTCCACCGCCAGCTCCATCCGTCCCACACGAGGACCAGGCCACCGTTACCTGTCATTTCTCATCAGCACGGCTGCATCCCCCCATTCTGGTGCCCCCCCATCATGTTCGACCCCTAAAATCCAGTTCCTCACAAAAACCACCAATATTCTGCTGACATTTATTTATTTAATTTAATTTAATTTTTTAAAAAATATTTTATTTATTTATTTGTCAGAGAGGAGAGACAGAGAGAGCACACAAGCAGGCAGAGAGGCAGGCAGAGGCGGAGAGAGAAGCAGGCTCCCCGCCGAGCAAGGAGCCCATGCGGGACTCGATCCCAGGACTCTGGGATCAGGACCCGAGCCAAAGGCAGCCGCTTAACCCATTGAGCCACCCAGGCGTCCCTATTCTGCTGATATTTAAAAACTAGGAGACTTTGCGCAAAAGAAAAAAAATCTTAATTTCTGGCTTCTGTTGAGAAAAATCCCAGAATACCTGGTGGCACTAGGCCCGCTGCCTTCCCACCTGACCACGCTTGGAAGGGAGAAGCGGCCATCCCCCTTTGATTGGACATGCTTGCCAGCTCCCCGTGGTCCCTGGCACCCCCCTCCCTTCTTTGTCGTCTGCCACATCACAGGACAGAGATGACCTCTCTTCTGAGCCCCTGAAAAAAGTGGTACAACAACTGGGGTCCGTCCATACAGCAGGATCCTGGGCAGCTGGAACAGAGAATGAGGGTGCTCCCTACAAAGGATGGGAATAGATCCTTTAGGCAGGATTAAGTGGGAAAGGCAGGTGCCGTGTGGCCAGGGTATGCTGCTGTGTTTTTGGTGTGTAAGAAAGGGGAAAAATAAGAACATGTGTGTGTATGTGTGTATAAGTATATATTTTCCCATTTGTTATTTTTTGCATGAAGATTCTCTGGAAGGGTACCCGGGACACCAGCAGCTGTGGTTCCCCTGGGGGATGGGGAGTGACTAGATGCCCTGGGGCCTGGGGTGGAGGAGAGAGCCTCTTTGTATTTTTGACTCTATGTTTTTGACTTTTTTTTTTTTTTAAGATTTTATTTATTTATTTCAGAGAGAGAGAGTGAGAGAGAGCACGAGAGGGGAGAAGGTCAGAGGGAGAAGCAGACTCCCCGTGGAGCTGGGAGCCCGATGCGGGACTTGATCCCGGGACTCCCGGATCATGACCTGAGCTGAAGGCAGCTGTTCAACCAACTGAGCCACCCAGGCACCCTGTTTTTGACTTTTGAAGCATGTGAATATATTATTATTTGGAAGTTAAATTTTTGAAAAAGGAATTTAAAAAAAGAAGGGAAGTGAATTATAACCTGAGAGAGTAAGGAGCACATAGGAGTGCATCTCCTTGAGGGCAGGGTATTGCTGTGTTCCCTGCACAGGACCTGAGGTCGGAGATGCCCAGTAAACATCTGTTGACTAAACAGGGAGAGGAATACTCCAGTGTGTTTAATGCAGAAGCTAGGTAGGTTTTTCCTTACTCCATGCCCACATCCCTGGGCCGTGGTACCTCCCGTGTCCGTTCTCGGTGGCACTGGAACTGTGGCCCTCCTTTCAGGGCATCCCCAGGAGATCAGAGGCCTGGATGCTCACCTTTCCTTGCTTCTCTTCCTCTAGGCCTTCCTGCATCGCATCCGGCAGAACGTGGCGGACTCTGTGGAGAAGGGCCTCACCGAGGAGAATGTCAAGGTGTGTATTGCTGGGCCAGCCCCTTGCAGACAGTCCTGCCACTGTGTGCCTTGCTCCTCTAGGGGCGAGGCTCAGAGGGCAGAGTGGGAGGCCCCCCTCCCTGCTGGCAGCTGGCTTTGCCCTCCCACAGCCTGCTCCCTGCAGCCCCTGGGAGCTCTGCGCTTGGTGGGCATCAGGAGGACTCAGCCAACTCGAGACTTTGTCTCCTTGCTTGTCATGGCCATCCTGTCTCCCAGCCTTCTCTGTGCCAGGCCGCCTGGCGTGGAGCCAGTGGAAAATCCCTTCCCAAGCGCCCCTGGGAGCCTTGGCACCTCCAGCCGCCTTGGCAGCCCTAGCCTGTGCCCCTGCACTGGGCATTGAGTGGCGAGGCAGAGCGGTTGAGTAATTGGGTCCGGCCTTCGTCTTGGCTGCGGCTCTGGGGAGTTTCGGGAGGACATCAATAGACCCTCTGTGTGCACGGTGGAGGCCCCTGCCCTGCCCGGGCCTGGCTTTCCAGCCTGATCTCACTCTCTGGGAAGCTGCCTTTAGTTCTTGGGGCTCCGGGGTCCCTGGTCCAGGGGACGAGCAGGGGCAGCGTAGGGTGGGTGTCAGAGGTTCCTGACCTGCATCGTGCATGAAGGGCTTGATCCGGCAGGACATCCCCCACGTGTCTCGGTTAGTCTGGACAGGAGCCTTATGGCGGGTAGTCCTGAGTCCAGCGTCTTGGGTAAGAAAGCTAAAGCTTTAGATGTAAAGAGAGCTGTTCAGGTCTCGCTGCCCGGCTGGTCCCTGACAGCGCTGGCATTTAAGTCTTCTACGCGTGCACGTATTCTTCGTCCAGCAAATGTTTACCGGGGACCCACTGTTTATCACGAGTATTTCTTTTAGGTTTTTTAAAAAAATTATTTGACAGAGTGATCACAAGCAGGCAGAGAGGCAGGCAGAGAGAGAGGGGGAAGCAGGCTCCCTGCTGAGCAGAGAGCCCGATGTGGGGCTCGATCCCAGGACCCCGAGATCATGACCTGAGCCCAAGGCTCAACCCACTGAGCCACCCAGGTGCCCCACGTGTATTTCTCACAATTGATTTCTTTATTGCAATTTAAAGATTACTAGAATTTTGAATTGTAACTTATGCCAGTTTTTTAAAAATTACTTTTTTTTTTTTTTAAAGATTTTATTTATTTATTTGACAGAGATCACAAGTAGGCAGAGATGCAGGCAGAGGTGGGGGAGGGAAGCAGGCTCCCTGCTGAGCAGAGAGCCTGATGCGGGGCTCCATCCCAGGACCCTGGGACCGTGACCCGAGCCGAAGGCAGAGGCTTAACCCACTGAGCCACCCAGGTGCCCCCCCAAATTACTTTTTTTTAAAAAAATTAGCTAAGACTCACATATAGGAAAGGGTGCATTCTTAGTGTCAGACGTGATGCAGTGTCACATATGGACATGCCTGTGGACATGACTGCAATGAGGACGGAGCATTTCCAGCCCCTGCGGGCACCTCTGTGTCCCTCTCCCTGCCCCGTAAATGCCCACTCCTCAAAGCCTAACCACTGATGAGTTTTGGCTGTTTACGAACTTTATATAAAAGCGAGCTCTTTCGGGACGCCTGGGTGGCTCAGTTGGTTAAGCGGCTGCCTTCGGCTCAGGTCATGATCCCAGTGTCCTGGGATCAAGTCCCGCATCGGGCTCCTTGCTCGGCGGGGAGCCTGCTTCTCCTTCTGCCTCTGCCTGCCACTCTGTCTGCCTGTGCTCATTCGCTCTCTCTCCCTCTCTCTCTGACAAATAAATAAAATCTTTAAAATTAAAAAAAAAAAAAGTGAGCTCTTTCACATCTAGTGCCTTTCGCTCACTGGTGTGTGTGTGTGACATTTGCCCGTGTTGTCATGTGTGGCTGTGATTCAGTCTCTCATTGCTGGGTCATAATCCATAGTACGAATGTCCCATGATTTACGGTCC